>JANAVB010034236.1:0-41287 GCA_029216955.1 Iris pallida
TTTTTCTTTTCTTTAAATGAGAAAATCATGAATTTCTAACTAATAATTAATATTAATATTAATTAATCCTACGCGTTCACAATCCCAGAAAATCCCAGCTAAATCCTACTTATTACAAATTTACAAAAATAGATAAATGGGCTTATGCCCTAACATTTCCATGAATTAAAATAAGATAGAGAAAGAAAATGTTAGTCTTGTAAATTACCTATAAGATAGAGAAAGAAATGTTAGTCTTGTAAATTACCTACAAAATTACATAATAATAACTAATAATTTCAAAAAAAAAATAATATAGTCTCAGAACTGGTCCAATCTTCACTTACAGCTACTTTGCCTCAACGTCCGGACAGACCGGTGCATTTGCATTTCAGTGGGGCCCATTGACCGATAAGGTCGTCTCCCAAATAAATCCAAAAATAGTATTATAATCAAATTTTTATAGAAATTTCGGCAGCATTCCCTCTATTTTCGGGATAACCCAAAACTGGGAAACGCGTTGATTTTTCCTGCAAATAATCCCAAACCAGGGAAACTCAAATTCCAACCAGAATAATAATAATAATAACCAGAACTAAAATATAATATCGAACCCGAATATCCACAGTAATTCTTCTGAGATTCGGAAAACCAACTGAACTCAGAGAACCAACAGAAACTTAACCAAAGAATCCTTCTAAAAACTCGCAGCATTTCCGAACCAAAATCGGAAAATCCGAAAGATCAATCACAGAACCCAAAAATCGCAGAACATTGATCCGAATTTTTCGAATCCAGAAACGTAACAGAAAACCAAACTTCCCGAAGGATAACCGAAAATTCGAATTCTCGAAGGAATCGGGGGACCAGTTTTTCATCACAGACTAAAAGAGAAACTATGGGACTATCAGAAGTTACCGAAATCGAAGGAATCCGAAGTGATGCCTCGGACTCGAAACACGCAATTCCACAAAAATGGAACCGAACTCGGGATCGGTCAACTCCAAACACACCCGAGAATGGCTACTCAGTGCTGCGCACGGATCGGGACTGGTCGGCGGAGCACAGCCACGCTAGGAACGGATCCGACGAAAACAGCGCCGAGAACCCTCGGGTCGGGGCAGCACCTAGGTTTGCAGGGATCGGCGACGAGAAGGGGCGGATCCGCGGGGTGGCGGCGAGAGGGGCTGGACAGCCGCGCAAGGGGCGCGCTGTCGGGTTCGCGGAGGGGCGCGAAGGGGGTCGCGCGAACTCGGCCGCGAGGGCGGCGCCGTCGGCGGACAGCGGGTCGACGGTCGGTCGGAGGGTGACCGACCGGGTCGGGGCGTTGGGTCTGGAGGAGGCCGACAGGGATCTTCGGCGTCGGGTCGGGCTAGGGTTTGGGGGTTAGGGAAAGTGAGTTTTAGAGTGGTGATGAGGGATGGAAGGAGAGGAAGGGGGTTTTATAGGGAAGGAGGAAGTGGGGTTATGGAAGGGGAAGGGGTGACCGGCCGGGAAACCAAGGGCCGGCGGCGGCGTTGTTTCGGAACTAGCGTCGCCATTCCAGTGGAGAAGGAGCTCAAATAAATGAGAGTTTAAAGAATGAATGAAGAATGAATGGAAAGATTCTATTCAATGTAATTAAAAAAGTTGTGCTGGAGCTTAAAGTGAACGAATGGAAAAATTCCATTCAGTTAGAAATAAATGGAAAGGAAAGAATTCATTAGGAAAAATATTGTAAATAATTAATTAACTTACGAATTATATACGAAACCGAGTTCGATTTCGGAATTGATTCCAAGTCGGTTTTCGGGAATGGAAACGGGTTCGGTCTGGCCAGACAAACAAAAGTCCAGGAATTTATTTTTTTTGAAAAATAATAATTTTTAATCTAACTATAACACAATATTAATTAATTAGAAAATTACAGGTTTTAAAAAAAATCTAAAATTTCCAAAAGTAATAATTTTCTAAAAATGCATTTCTTAAATTAACAACTAATAATTAATCAAAATAATTAAATAATTAACTAAAAGTTACGGGTTTCACAGTGTCATCTACTGCTAATGGGTCATGTTGCTGGTCCAGGTCACAACAGTCCTCTAGGGTCGTACCGTAATAGGTGGGACAGAACGCCTCAGCCTCGTCCTCTGTAATATTTTCAACATGTCCAGTCAGGACAGGAGCGAGTACAGTACATCTCAACAAATCATAACAGGTTAGGAAATATAAACATGCTAGAGAGTAGGATACATAAAACTGAAAAATAACATGATGAAAAGGAAGACTGTAAGTAAATAGATACAATATATATGAGAACTAACAGTGCTAGTGATTCAGAGTACAAGACGGTTATATAAACGGCACGATGTTGTACACGAGTAATCTAAAGAGGTTGTACACGAGTAATCTACTGGATTGAATACATAACCGCTTCTACTCTCCTGCCCCAATCAATACACAAGGATCTAGCCAAGTTATGTTATTGCATACGAAGTATAGTCGTACACGAAGATCATGTTAGCACATGAGTATACACGATTTCATACAATTTTTACACGAAAAGTACGAACACAAGGAGTACACAATGCTCATGATAAAGTACACGAACATGAAATATCCGATGTATCCGCTAAGGGGATAACATCGCACGACAAGATCCATATAGTACTAATCCGTGTTTCTAACGTATCAGCCATCTAAAGCAGGAAATATACTCCTAAGCAGGATATAAATGATCAGAGAATGTACTCGCCTGGTATCCCGAATAACTGAAGTGAATCTACTGTCCTAGGAGCGGTGTTTGTCTCCTATAGAACAGTACAAGTCACTATAAGTCTAAACTAATATAATAGACTGCTACAATGCATCTACATGATGTTTGGGGTTAAACTAGACTAAAGTCAACCCTTGGTCAACTCTAGTCAACTATACTAGTCGAACTAGGTCAACTAGGTCAAGCCTAAGCCAAACAAGTCTCACTAAGCCTAACCAGCCTATTATAGCATACACACACAATTTCTAGGCTATACAAGCCAACTACACCTTAACTGGCATTCAAGCCATATATACAGGCCATGAGCCATAGGCTATAGGCCATAGGCTAGTCACACAATCCACACATATGTATTCCCACATATCACACTATATCTAATTTAATATAATTGACACACATTCATATAAATATAGGCTACATGATAATATTACATATAGATTGTTTCACTTAACAAAATGCCTGGAAATCGGCTTTGAAAATAAAACTTGAAAGAGTACAAAAAGTACCAATATTCTGGGAAGTATTGCTATGGGGTCTGATATGAAGGCGATCACTTTGTTCCTTGGACCATACGATGATGATGATCACTGCTAGAAGATGAACAGTTGGAAGAACTAAGTCACCAAAAAGGTATCGACGCACTTAGGTACTGATGGCGAGGTCGAATGCTTTCCTGCTTTGCTTCACTCTGTTCTGGAAGAAAGGTTGAAGAAGAATGCTCCAAAAAAATCAAAGTCTCTGGACTCTGATCTCTATGTATTCCCTCTTGTCTCTTTGTGCATGATGCTCTTGATGTGTAAAATAAGTCTATTTATAGACATGACTCCTTGGGCGTAAAAAGCAACACATTTGAGTTTTTACGCTGGCAACTGTCACCCACGATGGACGTTACCCTCTTCATACGTTGACACGTGTCCCATTATATCAACAAAAATAGGACGCACGTACACACGTTCTTCAATAAGTGTGGCATGAAAGCCAAGTGGTCAAACCACGTTCATGTAGCCAGAAACAATTGAACGTAAAAATGACCCGAAACATATACTGAGCGTAATGTGGCAAATTGGCGTAAAAACAGCCCAACTTCCCAGCGTAAAGTGGCTAAAATAGCCTTGAGCGTAAAGTAGCTCAAATAGACTTTACACTCACAATAGTTTTGAGCGTAAAACTCACATAACTATCGTGCGTAAAAAGAAGTAATTTCATTGAGCGTAAAGTAGCATATTTTGCACTAAACGACAATATCGATTTCTGAGTAAATCAAATCTCTTCGAATTCTACGTTTATACGCTGTCAACAAATTATTATGTCAGATGTATTAAATGCATGATCTGACAGTCATTTCCATCGTAAAGCAGCTAGCGTAAAGGGTAGCCAGCGTACAGAGTAGCTAGCGTAAAGCTTAATACAAAATAACCCTGACATAAAGAAGCCTGGTTGAGTGTAGAGCTCTCTTTCTTTGACTTGATTTATGAGGTACTTTTTACGCACCTATAAGACCCCCTTCAAAGTTTTCGGAATTTGAAAAGATTTCAAGAATTTCGAAATACTTTGAACAGAAGCATAAAATTTGGGATTTTGACCAGTCAGCGTAAAATTCGGGATACGCAACAGTCATCCGCGTAAAAGTTGGGATATCCAACAGTCGGCATAAAATCTGGAATTTGAACTGATTTGAAAATTCCCTATAAATAGGGTTCTTCGGGAGAGAGAGAACTTTACTTTGTTTTCTTGCTCTCATAATCCCGATCCTTCTCGAACTCTCTCCTTCCTCTTGCATTCCATTCAATGGCCCCCAAGAAGTCCACCACCGGCAGCAACAAAGGCAAGAAGCCCGCTGTCGATTCTTCATCAATCGACCGCACACAAACCCCTGTCCTGTCATCAGTCGCATCTCAGCAAAGTCATCCCGCCGTGGCTCCTCCAATGAGGGGTAAAGCACTCCCTTATGGCCGTAAAACTTCATCGGAGAAGAAGAAAAGACCAAAGATCCTCTGTTTCACGCCCACGTTATACGTGTTAGCGTAGAAATTGAGATAATCAAAATACGCCCACGTTATACGTGTCAGCGTAAAATTCAAAAATACGCCCACGTTTATACGTGTTAGCGTAAAATACGCTCACCAATGTGCCAGCGTAAAAACTGAAATACGCCCACAAATGTGTCAGCGTAAAATTCCCAAAAATGAAAACTTTTCACCTTATATGTAAAATTCAGATCAATTTATCTGCATAAATGACATCAAATTAGATTTTTCTAACTTATTTTTTTTCTTTTTGCAGTGGACTTGCAAATTCACCCTCTCGCAGAAGTCTTTGGATCATCAGTTGGCATGGTGGGTTCGAATTATCTGGAGAACTGTCTCACGTAGCATTTCTCAATCAAACCCTGATTACCCTATAGAGAGGGCACATTGATAGCAGCCCAAGGGGATAGGATGCTGCTAACCATGATAAATGAAGAATTGTTGACTTCACTAGATGCACAACAATTTGCAAAACCAGCCTTCTTGTTTGGGGATGCAATTGACTGTAAGTCCCAGACACACCCAAGAATCTTGGGTGTTAAATTTGGAGATAGAACCATGTATCTCCGGATATGGACAGAGATTATCCTTTGTCAGCATTCTCCCATGCTACCCACCTTCGACAAATGCTGTGGAATTTGACTCCCAGCAGTCACGGAAGACCGGGTAGAATTGTTTTCAAGAGGGAGCATGCCAATGATATGGGGTATTTTGTAGTGATTCCAATGGCGGTGTCACTTCTATTTTTGGCCTCATGCCAGGATCTAATCCTAGTGAAGATTCGGGTTTAATGTAACCAGTACAGACCCAGATGTTCGTCAACAAATTCATAAGGGCTGCTGTATTATATCCCCAAACAAACCCCAGGCTGTCGGGATGGTTGACTCCATTCAACCAAAACTGGATCCAGATAAGTATTGGATGATGAAGAACTTTGAGACATGTTGAAAGATATTGGCTTGTATGAAGCGGTAGCTTCCACCAGTCAGGGTATTCCCCGAACGAAACCTATTCATGGCCTTAATGGAGATATACATAAGTTCAACTGGAACTTTGCAACCCCGAAAGGCGAAATGGGCCTTGCTCTTCATGAGATGCAATTTATCTCGAAGCTGCCAATGGGGAAGCCCCATATGAGGAATACGTTCCCTCCAACAGGGAACTTGCTGAAATCAGAGAGACTAACCCTCGGTTGATTGAAGTATATGAAGAATTGATGTGTCACTACATGATTTGTACTACATGCATGAAAGTACATCTCATTTAGCGTACATCAACAAGTGGACGACTTATCTCTTCTTCCATAAGGATAAGATATCCAAAGATGACAAAAAATTTCAGGAAAACAAAGCTCCGACAATCAATATAGATTCGACAATTCCCTCTAACAAAATTCGGGATATGATGATTGCCTACAAATTCCCGAATAAATATCTGTCTACAAAGACTGGGAATTCCTGCCGGAACTGAAGCCTTAAGCTTCCTTAGATACGGCAGTCAGAAAATCTCTAGGAGAGCTTTGCTGGCAGGCTTCCTTTCTTTATGGCTGAGAAGATGGGTCGTGCCGGGTACTGGTACTGTTGACAGAATCCACCGTAGCGTACTATGGCCAGCAGTACGCTTGGTTTTTAAAGTCAGAATTAATCTGCTATCGGCCATGGTGTGCCGTATAAATGCAGGTTTAAGGACTTTCGGTGAAGATTAATCAACAATGCTCCTCATCGGAACGTTTTCCCAGGGTAGAAATGCCCTATACTTATTTAATGGGCTGGTTGTTGCATCACAACTACAATCTGTTGCCACCAGGCCCAGATAATGAGGAAGTCTTCCTCCAAAAATTTAGCAAAGCTACATGGACTGCTACGACTGTGGCGGATACCCGGGCAGTTCTGAACTATTCTTACGGTTGGAACTTCTTCTGTACTCGGCCACAAGTTCCAGCAGATTGCTTTGGCATTCAGTTGAAGATGAAATCGAAGGAAGAGCTGTATTGCCACCACCAGTCTCAGATGGCTTCAGTGCATCAGACCCTCTCACTGATGTACAGAAATGAAGATAATTGCGTTTGAACCATATCTACCCAGTAGGTTCGCTCGCCAATTTGGGTACGACCAACTTCATGTTGGTAACCCCTACTAATTTCGTCACTATGGAAACTACTTGACGGTGCTAGGGGTTGGAGATATTTCAGTACTGCTCGTACTGGTGCCAAATTTAGAGTCTCAACCGCCCAGTACTACAGAGCTACGTAACTTCATACGTATGCTCACTTTTATGCTTCAATTCGTTCTTTTGCCTACGGCTACAATATGAGAGGTAGTCTGAGGTGGCCTAAAGAAGGAAATATTGAGGAGCCGGTCAGGGTACCGACAGATACCCCTGACGATGCTAGCATTCCAGATCCATTTCGGAAGTTATCCTGCAGGAGTTGGGGAGCCGGTTGCAGAACCTATCATCATTGGCAAGGGCCGAAAAAAAAACAAGGTGCAGCCGTCACGCTCCAGAGAAAACTCTGAAAAAGAAGAAAAGAAAGTTGCTGTCAAAGGGCCTTCAAGACAAAGAGCCGCCACTCCAGAAAGCGATACTGAGGCGGATGAACCGTAACATATACCATCTTCCTCAGTTCATCCTGGGGAAAGATCTTCAACTCCCCAAACAGCCACCCCAACTGAAACTGTAGGGATGCTATCTCCAGGACGCCTTAGTACTTCACTTCATTTAACCTTACAAAAGGTACAAATGGTTGAAAGGGTCGCTCCTGAGCATATCCCATTAGATGAACCATCTCTTGATTTTGATGATGAAGATTGGAATGGGGATTATGACACATACTTGGAACGTACTACACCTACTCCAGGTAAATATAATTTATACAAAATCCATATAAGACTATGACTTTTGTATATAACTTGTAAAATTTTTTTGTAGGTGTTATCATTCCCCCGAAGGTTATGGCTCCCCTCCTCTTCCAGAAAATATTTATGAGGAGAATGAAGAATCCGAGGAAGAGGCTTCTTCTCCCGAAGAGGAAGATGTTCAAGAAGAAGTATCGCGAGAACCTGAAGTGGGGCTCGAGAAGAATGTCCTCTATCACTGGAGGTACAACCAGAACCAGAAATACAAGCTCCCTTAGAAGTGTCTTCTCCCGTGAGGGTCAGGAAAAGGAAGAAACTACAGTAGATCTAACTGTAGGTAATGAAAAGGCTACTGAGGCAGAAGAACAAACTATAGAAAGACCAACTGCAGATCAAGAAATAGCTGCCGAAGAATCAACTAATCTCAATGAAGAGATTGAAGTATTTCCAGAGTTTGAACAGCCAGAAACCAAGAAGGTGATGAAGGTGTAATCAAATCTACTGAAACTGGAGATGTCGTGATAGCACCCTCAGCTACTACTACTGATCCAGTAGAAGTTCCGAGAAGATTATGCCTGAATCCGAATCAGCTGCAACTACCATCTTTCATCCACAACTATACGCCACCAGTACTCCAGAAACGGCTGGAGTGACAAATGTTAAAGACATAATCTCTGAAGCTCCCAGAGATCAATTGGCTATGGTAGCAGCGACTATATCATCTTTATTTCAATCTGCTACCAGCAACCACCTCTGCTCCTAGTCTGAGGAAAAGAGACTTGGTAGAGATTGCTGCGACACCGAGCTCCAATGCAGAAATGAACCTCCTAGTTGAGATTCATACTGAAGCTTTTTACAAGACCCTGGCAGCTTTAATTGACATGGTGCTGAATAGAGGTCTCACTTATGAAAGCTTAAAAGGGGCGATTGTTTCCACCATTAGGAACGTCGCTATGTTTAATGATGTTGAAAGAGCAACTATTTTAGAAAGAGTGGTAGAAGAACTTGAGCAGCCCATTGGATAATATTTGAGGCTGACAAGTAAAACTACCGAGAATCTCATTCAAGCTGAGTATGAAGCTTTATCTGCTGAATTCACCGCTCGAGAGATTACTTTCAACGAATCTCTCAAAGAACACAGTAACAAAATTGCCAGAGAGAAAGCTTTATTGGCGGATGCAAAGCCTCGATTGGAGAGTTATAGAGAAGCCTATGACACTTCAAATACGAAAATTCAGAACAAATGATAAATTCGTGAAGTGGAGGCTGAATTGGTTCGTCTGAAGGCTGAAAAGGAGCAATTAATAATAGCTCGTGATCAATATCTGACACAGAGCTCAATCTTGGAAGAGCAAGTTTTTGGCGCTGAATCTACTATTAAGCACCTTGATGAAGCCAGAGATAATCTAATAGCTATTTTTGCTAAGTTTTCTCTCATTTCCACTCCAGAAGCCCGAAGGCAGATAGCTACTGAAAATGTAATGGGCTCTCGCGGGAGGCGTTTAGCAGAACTCCAGAAATTGCTGAAAGATATATCTGCTCCTCCCTAGGCAAATAAGGAGTTTTCGTAGCCTCTTATCTTATTCAAGAAATAATTTTTTTTTGTTTTGTAATCCTATCATTTGAATTTAAACAATAGGTATGAGATAGCAAATATTTATCAGAGGTGATATGGACATGATAAATCTTCTAAACTCAATAGATTGTATCTATCCAGAGGTAATATGAACATGATAGATAGTAAAATCCTTTTTTCTGTTTAGAGTATACTATCTGAGGTAATATGGACATGATAGGTTGTAACAGCTCAAAAGAAAAATAGATTAATATCTATTCAGAGGCCAAATGGGCATGATAGATAGGAAACACAAGCATATTTAATATTCATTCAGAGGTCAAAAGAATATGAATAACAAATCCAACTTTTTAATCAACTGATAAGATAGAAGATTAAAATTTCTCTCCAAAGAGACAAATAATCAGCTTAACCAAACATTGGTAGCTGGAGAATAAGAAGACAGATGTCATAGAGAATACACGCCAATATTGATAAAAAAATGGATGAACCAACGTACCTTTCGGGAAATGAAAAGTCGATTCAATTCCATAAAATGGATGAATCTGATGTAACGAATGGATAGGTCTTTTCGGGAATGAAAAGTTGTTTCAATTTCCAAGACCGGTTCGTTAATAGATCTCTCCTATAAATAGGTGAGAACTCTATATAACATTTCATTCTTTATTTCCATTCCTCTATCGGAAATGTCTTCCAAGGACGTGCAGCAAAAGAATGAAGTCTCCATGAAAGTTGAGGACGTCATCGAGACGCGCCCCATTGAGTCAATTGTGTCAGACCCAACCAAAATAGGTGAAGGCTTTTCTATGCCCAAGCCACCACAAGACATCCTCGCTTTCTTAGTAGAGCCAGGGAGAACTCCTGAGGAAGAAGTACTGAGGATGGCTGCCTGTAAGTTCTTTGTGAACTCAGGCAATGATGCCTTTGATGCATTGGCCGACTATGTATTTAATAAGGAAGACAGTGGTCCTCGTCCTTAATCTTTTGTTCTGAATAAAGGAGATTTTATTTTCATTGTCTTCCCTTTTTTTTTATACATAGTACTTCTTAAGAAATTTGCCATTGATCGGCATCATGAGTAGATCTCCATTAGGCTTGGATAACCGATAGACGCCATTGGAAAACACAGTCTCAATGACATAAGGGCCTTCCTATTTTGCTTGGAATTTTCTTTTGCTTTTGTGAGTCATCACTATCGGTCTTCGAACAGCTAATACCAGCTCACCGACCTTGAATACCCTCTCTTTAACTTTACGATTGAAAGTTCGAGATATACGGGCTTGATATAGCTCAATATGCTGTTGTGCTTGAAGACGCTTTTCGTCCAATCCTTCAAGTTCTTGGAGTCGTAAGCGATTATTATTCTCTATAGTTAGCTCATTAGCAATAGCTATTCGAAGAAATGGAATCTGAATTTCTAATGGAAGGACAGCCTCACATCCATAAACCAGGGAAAATGGTGTAAAACCAGTAGGAGTTTGGACTGTTGTTCGATAAGCCCATAAATATTCTCCAAGTTTCTCATTCCAGTCACGTTTATTAGAAGAGATGAACTTTTTGAGAAGTTTGATGATCGTCTTGTTGAAAGCTTCGGCTAAACCATTAGCAGCTGGATTGTAAGCCGTAGAAGCCAAATTTTGAATTCGATTCTTATCACAGAACCGATAAAATGCCTGACTGGTAAATTGTGGTCCATTGTCATGAATTATCCGTCGAGGAATCCCGAAATGATAAATGACATGGTGTTTGATAAAGCTAATCACATTAGATGTTTTCACTTCAGTAAGGGGGACTGCTTCTGCCCACTTAGAAAAGTAATCAGTTATAGCCAATATAAACCGATGTCCTTTAACAGAAGGAGGGTTAATCGGACCAATGATATCCATACCCCAAGCTTCGAAGGGCCAAGAAGCTACTGTAGGATGTAAAAATTCAGAAGGTTGATGAATAAAGTCAGCATGAATCTGACATGCTTTACACCTTCTGGCGTAATCCACAACATCTGCTATCATGGAAGGCCAATAATATCCCATTCTTCGAATACGATCCTGTAATTTTGGACCCGATTGATGGGCCCCACAGACACCATCATGAGCCTCACGGAGTGTCTGTTTAGCTTCACTTTCTGAGAGACAGTGCAGCAAGAGTCCATCGTATGAACGACAATATAACATATGTAAAGATGAATCAATAAATGGAGTTCTCCAATCCTTCTGTTGGGAGCTTGACTCTGTAGTATAACTCTGTTCAATATACAAATTATTCTTGACATAGAATAAGTCTCGGTCCAACAAAGTAATTGTATTTTGTCTCCGAATTGGAACAGCCAAGTCTGCAGCTAAGCTAGCAAGAGCATCAGCTTCCACATTCTGAGAACGTGGTACAAATTCGATGAAAAATCCTTTGAATGAAAGGACCAACTCGATTACCACTTGATGGTAAGGGATGAGATCAGGATTTCTGACTTCATAAGTCCCTCTAACTTGATTAACAATCAGTTGAGAATCTCCATAAGCTTCGAGGAACTCAATGTCCAACTGTTTTGCTACTTGGAGACCAATCAGCAAAGCATTATATTCTGCTACATTATTAGAGCATGGCTCATTGAGAGAATAGGTACGGTATATGACCATTTTATCAGGAGAAACCAAGACGATTCCTACTCCAGAGATAATATTACCCTTAGGTCCGACCCATGATGCTCCATCAAAATATAATTGCCAGATATCATTCTTCAAAGTCTATTGCAATCCACAACTTCATCTGAAATGTCCTCATATAGCTTTGATGTTTCAGGTATAGGATGAGCAGCTAAGAAATCAGCTAGTGCTTGACCCTTCACTGATTTTTGAGGTATATAAACCATGTCATAAGGAGTGAGCAACATCGCCCATGTAGCTAACCTAGAGTTAAGAATGCTCGATTTTCTCATCAATACCCGAATGGGATTTATTCTGGAGATGACATGAATAGTCTGTCCTGTCACATAATGTCTTGTCTTTTGGACAGCAAAAACCAAGGCCAGACATTCCTTTTCTACAGGAGTATACCTGTGTTCTGCTCCAACCATCATTCTACTAAGATAATAAATTGCTTGTTCATGCCCATATCACTTTTTTGTACAAGAAGAGCACTAAGTGAATGATCCAAGGCTCGAACATATAGCAAAAATGGTCTTCCTACCACTGGAGGTACCAGAACAGGTGGATTTGTAAGGTATTGTTTGATATCATTGAAGGCTTTCTGACACGCTTCATCCCAAACAAATGATACACCCTTTTTTAATAGACGAGAGAAAGGTTGACATCTCCCAGAGAGATTATATAAATCTCCTGATAAGCAATGCGACCCTGAAAGCCACGGAGTTCTTTCAAATTATGAGGAGGACGCATTTCAAGAATTGCTTTAACCTTATCAGGATCAACATGGATACCCTGAGAAGTAATGACAAATCCTAAAAACTTGCCACTGGAAACCCCTAAGAAAGACTTAGTAGGGTTCATTTTCAATTGATGTTGGCGCATCAGTTCAAATACTGTCTTCAAGTCTTGAATGTGATCATCTTTTGATCGACTCTTAACAGCAATGTCATCTATAACGTTCTACTGTCTTCCGAGATGTTCTTGAAAGATATTGCTCATAGCCCGTTGATACGTGGCACCGACGTTTTTAAGACCAAACGGCATAACCGTATAGCAGTAAACCCCAAGAGGTGTACGAAAAGCAGTATGCTTCTCATCTTCTGGATGTATCTTAATTTGATTGTATCCTGAGAATCCATCCATGAAAGACATGCGTTCAAAACTGCATGTATTGTCGATCATGACATGGTAATCGGAAGTAGAAATTCATCCTTTGGACAAGCTGCATTAAGATCTCGAAAATCTATGCAAACTCGGACTTTTCCATTCTTCTTCATAACAGGAACAATGTTAGCAACCCAGTCCGTGGGTTGTTCTTCACGAACGAAGCCACATGTTATCAGCTTTTTGACTTCTGCCTCAATTGCATCCATCATATCTGGTCGAAAATGCCGTTGCTGTTGTTTTATAGGCTTAGCATTACGAAGAATATTGAGTTTATGAGTAGCAATTTTAGGATCTAGACCTGGCATATTCTCATAACTCCATGCAAAAATCAATATATTCTTTGATCAGTTTTATCAATTCTTTTTATCTTCAGAAAGATTTTTACTGATGATATTAGTTTGGGCGTAGTTCCATCTCCAACATCAATCTGGACAATCTCGTCTCTGTAGGTGGTTTCGTTGTTCAAAACGAAGTTTCCATTGAGTGTCCATCTGTTGAGCCCAAGGATCATTCTCAAATGATTCAGATTCACCATCAGTTTGAACCATGTTTACTGAGAATATTTGCTCAGATTCATCATAATAACCTCTTTTAACACACGAGGAGTGAGATATATCGGATTCGATGAATTGGATTTCTTCCGAATCTGATGATTATGAAGAGCTAGAAGAGAATTCTTCTTGAATATCGTCATTAAACATATGAGACGGATCATATCCCAACCCATGACGAGTTTTCTGATAAAACGGATCACCACTTAATGGTAATCGTCTACCCTTGCCTTGATTAAGACCTTACATAGTCTTTAAATCATATCCCATATTCTGGATAATCTTGAGAAATTGTTGACTATATCTGTCAATTTGGATTCTTCCTTTATCTTTATCTCTCAAATCATCTGTCTGAGCAACAAGGATATTTCTAGCCGTGCCAAACACAATTTGACGCTTGTTTTTCTTATCAGACGGAATCACGAAATAAGATTCTTTGTGACGTCTATAAGTTACACAAGCTTGCGATGAAGCGGCTACAGGAAAAAGATAGGGAGAAGATGTTAGGAACCTCTGAGCATAAGGTCCAACATCTACACAAGAAGGAAAATAATTTTTCTTATTGTCAATATATAAGGTTTCCTCTGTGTCTATGTCATCTTTATACTGATGATTTTGATTATCAGAAGATAAAGTCATTCTTTCAACATATTTGACAGCCATATACTCAAAAAGGAAATCTTTATTGATATTAGAAAGTACAGAATGATCAATATTTACATCATTTACAATTTGACTGCTACACTTCGGATTAATCACTAATGGACCATCATCCGTCTTTTGCGTAGATTTGTCAAGATTGACAATCAATGGTGGTTCTGGATCATTCGTACGAGAAGTACACCCTTTGACCTTGATCATAAGAGGTTGAACTTAGCTTTTAGTAGGAATATTCACTGATTCCTCAGATGAAGCTTGAGTTCTTCCTTTGACCTTGATCATTAGAGGTTGATTGTTGACAGATTGGGGTTGAATTCGCCCTTTGACTTTGATCTTCAAAGGTTGCTCTTCTGGCGAATCTTCATCAATAGACTGATCTTCGGCAAATGATCGATCTTCAGCCATGTCTGATATTTCCTTTACATATTCTTATTTGTAGAGCCTCGAATCAGAAAAATAGGCTTCGACACCCTTGAAATGATTGATATCAGCAAACTCAGTCTTTACAACCCCTTGGAAATCTACGTACTTGAAGCATTGGTGGAGAGTTGAAGGCACGATGTTATGCTCATGTAACCATGGTCTTCCAAGAAGGATGTTGTAGGATACGTCTGAATTAATAACATAGAATGTTGCCATAGTTCGAAGATCACCAATCTAAATCTTCAGACGAATCTTCTCCAGTGGTTTACCTCTTTCCAGAGTTGAATCCAACGATTGTGGTACTAGTATAAGTTAAATCACTAGTAGGAATCCTCAACGGTCTTAGCATACTTTAAAAAATTATGCTAATGGAAGACCCAAGATCAATATAAATCCTGTCAACGTCAATGGATTCAATATACCCAGTATAGCACAAAGGCCTGTCATGCTTGTTATGCTTCAACAGCATATCTTCTTGTGTAAAGGTGATGTTGGGAATTGCTTCCATCACACTATGACATTGTGGGCATGACACTGGTATATTATCAGTAGTCTTGAGTTGAGCTAAGTAGGAATCAGCTTGCAGCAAAGCTTCACTCAAAGTTTTGCGACTTTTTTTTAGAAAGGCGAAGCAACTCGAAGATAGATAACCTAGCCGGAGTATTAGCTAACTGGGCTAGAATATCAAATTTATAGGATTTCATCACCACCCCCTGACTGGAAGTAGACTTTAACGGGACGTCGAAGCGTACCGCTTTCTGTTTCCCCTTTTCAACCACTACAGGAACAAGAGACGGTTGAGTTGGTGGTGTTTCAACATTCTCTGCTTCTTTGGAGGATCCTTCATAATCTTTATGGTAATCTTTTCTAGATCTTGTACCAGCAAAGGTTTCTTCTTCAGACTCAGAAGAAGGAAGTACCATATTACAGGATTTAGTCTTCCTTTCCTTAGCCTTCTTCTTACAAGGATCGTTATGAAGAACCTCAGAACCCAATCCAACAGTGGATTTTTGACTTTGAATTTGTAAAGGAAGTCATATTACTTTATCATAATTCAAACCTTCTGCCTTTTGAAAATTATAACCCATCTTCTTCATGAGAATGACAGATTGCTGACTGTACAAGTGAGTAGGCAACGAACTTTTAACAAGTGATTCAACAGAGAAAGAAGAAGAGATCTCTGTAACTACAGGAGAATGAGGAATAGACGTCTCTGTAGCTACGGGAGGAGAAGGATTCGGAATACGAGGAAAGATCCCTGTAGGAACTTTTTCATAAGCAGCGAAGACTTGTTGTGCCCGATATAAGGGAACACTATTTATGGCTAGCCACTGCTGATGAGTAAGCTTGAGCTTGGTAGGAGAAGCCAGACTTGGAGGACATATATTCAATCCTCTTAGTCTATCTTCCAAAGGAATGCCATCCCATAGATGATCCAAATCATCTGGATCTGGAATAACATGAGAAATCATGTTGCAGGTTTTGACTTTCTTACCTTTCTTGGATTTTGAAGTTTTACCTTCATCTTTCATTTCAGGTACTAAGTCAGGATGTACCCACATAATTTCACCATTCTTTAATGTAAGAGGCAACAATCCTTCATTTTCCTTCCTGGCAGGCTGGATATTCATAATCTTCATCGTCGCTTTCAGAATTGGGACAATTCCATCTGGTACTTGTTGAGAAGGAAAATCTCCAAATTGAAGAGAAACCATATTGGTTGTGACCGTATGCTCATCATTAGTTAGAGAGATGGCATTGGCATTAATCAATTCTTGGATTTTTTTCTTTAGGACATAACAAGCCCTAGTGGGATGATTTATGTATCTGTGATAGATACAATATTTGGAATTGTCAGTCAGATTCACCTCATTAGGCCTCTTTGGCTCCGGGATCTGGAGTTCGCCACTCTTCACCAGACATTAAAATATCTCTGGGATATCACTCTCGTCAAAAGAATATTATTCTTTTGGTTTAGAAGACACCTGATTATTCGGCGTCATTTTATTTTTGGAAAGATTAACCATAAGAGTATCTTTTCCTTTTGCATTACGATTGCCAGAATTATTACCAGGATTACCTTTCTTTCCTTTATACTCTGAGGCAAAAATCATCCCATGTTCACGAGCCAACCTACCATTAGTCTCGACAGAAACTGCTGCTATGATAAACGAAGCCCAATCTGTGAATTGGAAACCCGTGAAGACAGCGATGGATGGTCGCAGATTCATCTTGCATGTATCAATTAACGCTGAATCTGGTATACCAGAAGGCATCTTTAGAGTCGTCTGTCGGAAATGTTCAATGAACGTCCGAGTATCTTCTTTCTCCTTTTGCTTAATTTTTATTAAGGAGGATATGTTCATGTCCATACCTCCTTCATAGAAGCGGGAGAAAAATATTGCCTTGAATTCGTCAAAAGACGAAATACAATTGTCGGATAAACTACAATACCAGTCGTAAGCTGAACCCGTCAAGCATCCAATGAATACTCGAGTGAGAAGAGCATCATTTTTCTGCAAATGTACAGTCATAATATCAAAGTAATTGATATACTGACTAGGAGAAGCCTTTCCATCAAACAATACCATTAACTGTGGCTTGAATTTCGGTGGAAAGGGTACATCATTCCAATGAGGAGGATAAGGTTGCTTAATCCCTAACCTCTGAAGTTGATCCTTTTGTTTCAAAACTTCAAACTGCGCTTTGAGTTCACGCACTGCTTGAATGGCTTTGCTGGTTTACGGAAGCACATTTGATTGAATAGTTATTGGTTGTACCGTAACCCCCACCGGAGATAGTACATCTTCTGGAATGATAGGATCTGGAGATGCAGAATTTTGGTTAACAGCAGGCTCTTGGATATTCAAAGGTATATCAACCCCTTGGCTATCTTGAGTTTGTGCTGCTACCTGTACCGGTATTACTATTGCCGGTTGAGCAGTTTGCTGAGCCGTTATTATCTGGTGCATGCTTTGCATCATGTTAAGCATGTCTTTCAATGATTGCTCAACGGCAGTGAGACGTTGTTCTGTATTAACAGATGACGTCTCTGGTTCATCTCCAATAGCGTAGGATTCAACCTCTCTTGAAGATACAGAGGGATTAGTATAGAAGTATGAATCGATACTATCAGTTTCGGACTCAAGAGATTGAGTACCCCCAGCTTCAGAAACAGAAGTCTGCAATTGTCTTTGTCTTCTTGATCGAGTATTCTGATATACTCCTTCAAAAGAATCAAGAAGTCTGTTGAATTATTGTTGACCTGGGATTTGGGATGTATTCCGTCTAGGACGTCGTCCTCTGTTGGTGTGAGATGCCATATTGACTGATGCATATGACAACTCATCAGCTTATTGTTGGGATGCATTAAAACTTAACCGATCAAAAACTGACCGTTTGGAGGCCGAACAACAACATTTAATTACAATCTGGTGACACTCACAGTAATAATTTTCTTGGGGGAGTGTCACGGGAGATTGTCTATTTTTACGCTTTTGCATTAGCAATTCACGTAAATCAGAAGGAGTAGAAGGAGTAGTCTTCTTTATTACATTTGGGGTAGCAAAATGTTTAGTCCCTTGTGTATAAAGAAGATTACTGGCTACATTCGCAGAACCAAACTGTACATTTTTATGTGCTTGGAGTTGCATGCGTAAATCGTGAGATTTTTGAGCACGAAGGACTCCATCTTCATTGCATGTAATTTGTAAGTTTGGTACCTTGCGTACAGAAGGTTGTTGGTTGAAATCAGAAGTTTTACCAACTATGTTTTTATGCTTCATGCGTGTAGGTACATTCACTCTAGATGCAGAAGCATCATTGTGAATTTTATCTACACTGTCACAGACAGGAGATTTACCTTTAGGCATAGAGCGCAAAACATGAGTATCTGCCACATCATAGACGGAAGATTTTCCTTTACATGTAGAACGTAAATTTTGTGTGTCTACCGCGTCACAGACGGGAGACTTATTGTTACGTTCAGAACACAAGGCCTTGGAGTCTGCTACGTCACAGACAGGAGACACGTTTTTACGCCCAGGACATAAAACTTGATTTTTACGCTCAGGGCGTAAAACTTGATTTTTGCGCCCAGAGCGTAATACTGGAGAGTCTGCCACGTTACAAACGGGAGACTTGTTTTTACGCGCATGGCGTATCCCCGAAGTAGAGACTGCCTCATCACAGATGAGAGCCTCTACAACAGGGGTAGGAAGGATTCCTTTGCCTGCAGAGACAGTAGGGAGATCCGAGGATGCCTTGGATTTGGGAACCCAAACTTTTCGCGCCTTCCTCGATTTCTGAACATTGGAGCAGCGGTTGCTACCCCTAGTCCGGAGCATTTCTTCATAAGCAGTCTTGTCGAATTGCACAACCAAAGTCTTCTTGGTCGAACCGACTGAAACATCATCGTATTGAGCAATTGCCTTCTCATCAGAGGAGAAGGTCTTCTCCAGCAGAGTCGTCATTTTGTTTCACTTAACAAAATGCCTGGAAATCGACTTTTGAAAATAAAACTTGAAAGAGTACAAAAGAGTACAAATATTCTGGGAAGTATTGCTATGGAAGTCTGATCTGAAGGCGATCACTTTGTTCCTTGGACCATACGATGATGATGAAGATCACTGCTAGAAGATGAACAGTTGGAAGAACTAAGTCACCAGAAAGGTATCGACGCACCTAGGCACTGATGGCGAGGCCGAATGCTTTTCTGCTTTGCTTCACTCTGTTCTGGAAGAAAGGTTGAAGAAGAATGCTCAAAAAAAAATCAAAGTCTCTGGACTCTGATCTCTATGTATTCCCTCCTGTCTCTCTGTGCATGATGCTCTTGATGTGTAAAATAAGTCTATTTATAGACATGACTCCTTGGGCGTAAAATGCAACACATTTGAGTTTTTACGCTGGCAACTGTCACCCACGATGGAAGTTACCCTTTTCATACGTTGACACGTGTCCCATTATATCAACAAAAACAGGACGCACGTACACACGTTCTTCAATAAGTGTGGCATGAAAGCCACGTGGTCAAACCACGTTCTCATGTAGCCAGAAACAATCGGGGGTAAAAATGACCCGAAACATATACTGAGCGTAATGTGGGAAATTGGCGTAAAAACAGCCCAAATAGACTTCCCAGCATAAAGTGGCTAAAATAGCCTTGAGCGTAAAGTAGCTCAAATAGACTTTACACTCACAATAGTTTTGAGCGTAAAAACTCACATAACTATCGTGCGTAAAAAGAAGTAATTTTATTGAGCGTAAAGTAGCCTGTTTTGCACTAAACGACAATATCGATTTCTGAGTAAATCAAATCTCTTCGAATTCTGCATTTATACGCTGTCAACAAATCATTATGTCAGATGCATTAAATGCATGATCTGACAGTCATTTCCATCGTAAAGCAGCTAGCGTAAAGGGTAGCCAGCGTACAGAGTAGCTAGCGTAAATGATAGCCAGCGTACAGAGTAGCTAGCGTAAAGCTTAATACAAAATAACCCTGACATAAAGAAGCCTGGTTGAGTGTAGAGCTCTCTTTCTTTGACTTGATTTATGAGGTACTTTTTACGCACCTACATAGATATGTATATACACATATATATACATAGAGTGATAGGGTAGGGGCATGTGTAAATGTGTAAAATGTGTTTGTGTGAAGGCAATGTGGCATGGTGTGTGTGACAATAGAAAACAGTGTGTGAGTATGGGTGTATGGTACATGTCAGTTCAACAAATAGGTTTTTCAGGATTATGAAAACTAGATGACAGTTAGCTAATACAAAGAATGGATTAACATGGCTATTGACATCTAAACAGTTTAACAGGGAATGAAGGTTCAGGATTTACTAATCATGGAATAGTGTCACAACTGACAATGAACTAATAAAATATACAAGAATTAAACATGGCAGTATAAGCATAAAATTTTAGTCTAAAAACTGGAATCAAATCTCAGTTATTAGTTTTCAGGAAGTTACCAATGACAGTTTCATAAATCAAACTAGATTCGAATCTCCATTACTCCTATCCCAACACAACCAATCATTCAAACAACACTAAACATGTGTGATGAATTAACATAGCAAATTAATATCAATTCAGTTTAACAGGGAATTTAGATTCAGGAAATCAAATCAGTGCTTAGTGATTCATTGACAGTTCACATTTCAGTCCATTCCAAAACCAACCCAAATCGAAAATCCATTCACCTAGATGTCATCAACTAACATGAACCCAACTAACAGTGAACTAAAAAATGTAAATGGATTTAATCATGGCAAATAAACTTTAAAATCAGTTTAAGAAAAGGAATGAAGTTCAGAAACTCCATTTCCAGGACTGTGTATCAGTCCATCCCTTTTCAGCCCATCCCGTAATTCGAAAATCCATACAAGACCAATCGAAACCCAAACTCATATGCAAACACCCTAGCAGCAACTAATACATGTTTACATGAATCTAACATGAAAATCTAAACACCAAGATTCAGTTTAAATAGGAATTAAAATCAGAATGAGTGAACAGTGCATATTGTGTTCAATGGCAGTTTATACATATCGAAATCCCATTACTTGATCATAAAACCTAATCTATCATGTAAAACCAACCTAACAGTAGCTAATACATGTGTGTGAATCAATATGGCAAATTAACATCAATTTAAATCAGTTTAAAAGGAATTAAACTCAGGATTTACAAAAACAGTATATGCGTATCAGTCGAGAATGGGAAACTCTCAAATTATAATTCATTAAACAAATCTGCACGTGTCTACCACTTGTTCGTGTCCAACCAAGTGGACACAGGCGTGTCCAGAACACACAAACACTCGCAGACACACACACGTGCACTGGTCTGCGCACAGCGTCGTGCATGCGTGTCCCGCGTGCGACACAGGCCACGTGGTGACACGTGGCCTTGTATACACGTGCGCCAGGGGTAGGGCTACCCCTAGGACAGCCTGCACCGTGTCCTAGACACGTGTGTCAGCGTGTCCGACCCCGTATCAGGGGCGTTCCTGCGCGCACAACGGCAGGCCGTACGGCCAGTACGGGGAGGATTTCTCCTCGCACACGCCACCTCACGATCCCATCTTTTGGGAGGATGATGTCAGATGATGCCCCAAGACCCTCGCCAAAAATGGCATGTCCATGTGTCCTGTGTCGGGAGTTATTGACCCCGTGATGCAGGACATAGTGTACCGTGTGTGGGCAGCGTGTCCAGCTCGAAAATTCGACACAAAAAGACACTAAAAGACCAAAAATCCTTCACAAAAATTAACATACACACCTAGATCTAGGGATTCATGTAATTAGATTTTCAAAATACGAAAATAAATCCCTAAGGGCATTTCATCGAACACCTAGCCTACACTAGTGATACGTGTCCGATACGGACACTAAACCTAATGCAAATGACACAAAATTTCTACTGTAGCTAGGGGACACCTATACCTAAGCTATCATGCACTAAAATCAGAAATAAAATATAATTTTAGGGTTTTTACCTATGAGTGTCAATCCTCCAAGAAAGCCCCAAATGGAAGGATTCCAAATAGCAACTCCCAAACTCCAAATGAACCAAAAACTGAGATAATCCTCCAAAAACAGTAAACACACATAATTTAGATCCTAATGCAAAATACTAGGGTTAAAAAGGAATTAAAATGAATTTATTAGGATTTTTGGAAGGGAAGAAAATACATTTTCTTCAAAAACTAGGTCAAGCACTAAAAGAGGCAAGAACAACCAACATGACATTAAATAGGGGTGCCCCTCCTAGCGGCCGGCCATGGGGTGTTTAATTAGGGTTAGGGTTTCATAGTTTGGCCCATGGGCTTAAGTCCTAATCATTTAAGTCATGAAGTCATAAGTCATTTTCTAAAACCATAAGTCATGACTTAATTTCACTAAACCAAATCCTCCTATTCCAAAACTAATTCTAAGTGACTGAAATTAGGTTAACCTAGGTTAGACTAGGGTCACCATAGTTAGGGTTAGGTTCTAGGCTAGTATACTAGTCTCAAATGAGTCAAAGTCAAACTAGAATTCACTAATTCAATAAATTAATTAAAAATTCAAAATTTCACCAAAAGACAAAAATACCCTCAAGCTAGAAATGTGGTAGTGACAAAGAAAGATAAAAAATTCTTCCACCCCCACTTTCTATTCACCAAACCCAAAAGAATAAAAACATATAAGGCTTAGACTCAACGTCCAAACCCAAAAAACCTCTCTCTGAAGAAAACCTAGATCCGAAGGTCGTTCGGCTTCAAATTCTAGAAGCTCCTCCTCCAGCTCGCTTCTAACATCCTCCCATCTTCTTCCATTCAAGAAATCAACAAGATCCTCCTCCTCCCAAATTCGAAATTGAAGTTCTTCCCGGTGAGTTTGATCAATTTTGCGAAGCTAGGGTTTTGGTAGAGTTTTAATTCGTAGGTTTTGGGGTCGATTTGGGAGCTTTACAAAGGCGCCAAAACTAGGGTTTTGATTGATTCCTCTCTGAATTGATGAGATTTAGGGCTGGTATGTGTTCAAGGAGCTTTATCTTTGATCAATTTCTTGGATCTATGGTTTTTGGTGAGGTTTGGGGATTCACCAATTTTACTAGAGTATTGATAGAGTTTCTCGATAGAGTTTCTCGATTCAGTAACGTTGCGAAGATAGGATTTTGATTAATTTTTCTCTGAAAAGATTAACTTAATCCTTGACACATATGAATTTTTTTTCTATATAGTATTCAGCATACCAAGTACCCTTTGTATTATATCTTAATCTACAGTACGATTGCTGATCTTTATCTTTCAACTTCTCTCGTTCATTTACTACATTCCTAAAGTTTTTTATTTTATGTTATAGAGATGTGTTTCATGGAAGAAAAGTACCAAGTATCTGCAAATTTCTAGATCCTAAATTAGTAAGAGATAAAACCTAGGGCTTGAGTTGGATCTTTTTGGACTATATCAAATATTAGTAGGCCAGTTAGTATACAGTAGTTAAATCCAAAGAAGAAGAGAAAAAACTAACAGTAGATTATAAAATTACCAACAAAACAATCACTTGCGTAAATATTCACCAACTCCGAACGAATGATTCTTATTGGTAATGCTCGTGTTAGACCTGATAATTACTTCATTCCTTTTGGAATGAGTTTTACTTTCATTCCCCACTAATAGGTTTTCCATATGTGTTTGGCTACGTTTCTAGCTAGAAAATAAGTCGCATCCAAAGTCCTACTAAGGTACTATTTTTGGACACGATACAAGGAGTACACAGGAGCCTAACCAATAGGCACAATTTAAAACATTACTACACCATACATTGGGAAAATATTAAACTTAATCAAATTTGTGGCACCTATATTCCACATGCTTAATTGCTAGAAAATAAGTCGTATTTAGAAGAAGCATGTTTTTATTTTATTTTCCTCTCTAATTTTGGCGTGCAAAACTCTTACTTAGTGGAAGGATTTGGTCTGCCAAGTTGGTGTTTCACACAAGGTTCGCAATATCGGTATCGGAATCGGTATCTGACCATTCCTATGAGTATCGGGATCGACAGTACAGTGGTATCGGCGGTTTCGGATCAGAGTATCAGATTTTTTTGATATCGAAAATCAAATAATTATTAACAATAGAAATTATATTTTGTACATTAGATATAATTATAAGCATTTCTAGTATTATTTCTTAGCAGTTTTTAAATTGAATAAAATAGTAGTCACTCTTGGCAATTGATTTACATGCGATAGATAAGTTCTCACTTTTACATGGCTTTACAACCTTACTATTGTTTTATGCCGTTGCTAATTGGTCTTTTTTGTTCAATTTTCTTTGTCGGATTGACCGAAAAAGGACCCCCAATGTCGGTATCGATCAGTACTGGGTATCAGTCGGTATCGGATCGGGACATGTCAAACCATATCGGTATCGACCATATCGGATAGGTATAGGCCGATGCGGCAAACTATGGTTTGACATCCCATTGACTTTAGACTACAGAGGTTTATGATTTTGTGTTTTTTTACACAGTGACTTTAAACTAGGCAACTTGGGAACTGATTATACACTGGTTCAGTTTATATTCAAATGATAGTGAATATGATGATGTACTAGCTATTTTCTATCTTCAAAGTGAGGGAATTTTCCTGGGACTTAGTACTCATTCAATATGTATTCAACTAACTTTGAATGAAATTGACGTAAACAACAAATCATGTTTCAATTCAAATGTGGTGGTCTACTGGCTACTTTGTAATGTAAGGGAAATCTGAAAACCATAATGCAATATGACACATTGTTAGCTAATTGTGTTGCACAAGTACGGATTGGACCATTTCCAAAAAAAATTTAATGCATGATATAAGAACCTTTGTACATTTCCAAAAAATATGACACATAGTTAATTGAGCTTTAATATTTTTTTACATCAGTTTCTTCTGCCACATTAAGAAATCTAATGATACTTGTATTAGGTAAATTAAATGTAGTATATATATATATATATATATATATATATATATATATATATATATATATATATATATATATATATATATATATATATATATATATATATATACTCGACACATTATTAACATGTCATTATGATTTATTTATAGTCTAAATTAAAAGCTCAACCTCTTTTTATATCCCATATGAAATTATTTCTATTTAACTTTATTCTTGGGAAACCTATCAGTCAAAAGAGGCAAATGGACTGAATCATGTGCCTAGAATTTAGGTTGCATGTATATATAACATTTCAAATATGTATAATCTTGGTTTATTTATTATGTAATGAAAACTTTTCCCGGGTAACCTTGGCAAGGTCTAAGGGCACTCTTAAATCATTCACAGTTTAATGAGCTTGAGCCTATGGCATGCCAAATTTTACATAAATGCTTCCCTGAATGAGGAGAATATGCCAGACATTACCACATAATCGATGGCTAGCTCTATTTAACCTTCTCTGGTAGTGTGATCTTCTTAGCCAGTCTAATATTCTATGGGTGATACTATATAGACATAAAAGTAGAAATTGAAGGTTTACTCTAGAGGGCAGTTACGAAGTAGTACATTTATCCACATTCTACTATTCAAGCGCACTTGGTTAATTAATATTTAATGTGTTCACCGAAGCAAAATGCTCTATGCATCAACACAAGAAATTGGATATTTTTATGGTTTAATAATTATTATTGGATTCCGATAGTTTGAGGAGACAGAGAGCAGCTGGAAGTGAGACTTATTCGGAATGTAGGATTAGCAAAGCCATGTATGATGCCAGTGTCGGAATGAACACCCTTAAGTATGACACTATTATTTATGATAGCAGTGTTACTTATATCGACTGGTAGAGCTTTGACGATTAATCCATTTCTGTATTTGTTGTTGTTGATTGACTGAGATGCCAGTTTGGTTACATGACATAGGTCTTCTGGCAGTACTCTTCAAAATTTTACATTTCATAATTTTGACTTAAGCGTTGCTAGAACAAGTCCTACCTTCACTACACTTAAATCAAATGCATATGAACTGAATAATGAAACATATGAAAACAAAAAAACTTTGCACCATATAAAGGATACTACCTTGAGAATTTGAATTCTGGAATCAATAGTGGCAATTTTATTTTGTAAACTGTTTTACATGTATATTTAGTTCTTTAATATATTTATCACTTTTTATATAATAATATTGAAGAATAAAATACTGGAGGCTCAACACATATATAAGCCAAAAGAACATATGCAATTGTACAATAAGTTAGCTCAGAATCATTACTAGTCTCATAGAATTGTGCGACTTTGTGGGTGTTATATAAATCAGGTTAATATTTTGGGTCTATGAAATTTCTTTCTTCCACAAGTGGATTGGCATGAATTCCATTATCTTCTATATCATAGCAGCAGGAGGCATTTTTAGGATTCGCCAATGGATGGTATTGACATGGACCCAAAGTTCTCTAGTATACATTCACTTGCTTGTGTATGTCATATTGCTCAATTTTTTTGTTTATAATGTAATAGTGAACAATATATCTACATGTCTATTGGATTCAGAAGCAAGTATTTGATATCTTTACGACATACCTCACGGTATTTTGTGACGTATAATGTACTCTATGATATTTATGCAGAGAAATAAACTCGGTTATGGAAGGAGAAAAAAGTATCCTAAGCGAATTTTTCTATATTTTTGTTTAGCTCCTTTATCTTAATTGTTTTTGACGTATAATGTACTCTCTGGATCTTGTCTAATATTTATTTCCTTTAACAATTATACTGTCTAGACATGGTGTAACTTTTGAAAAAAGGGTAAGTTAAGGAGCAACATATCTTGTAAAACAACAGTTTAGTTCAATCTGAATATTATGTATTTATATGTTAATTTTACAGATGATGTGGCCCTTAAACAAAACTGAATGAAAGAAAATGATTCATATATCTGGCCCCAATGAATTGTTATGAAGGCTTTCTTCTTGTTATTAATCTGACATATCTTCATCATTTCTTGGAACTAACAAACTGGCACTATCTACAATTGACAATTTTTGTGTCTCAAATGCAATGCAAAAATGGGGCTTTGAGGCTATCACTTTGTATTATTGTCATTTTTATATCATTTTTTGTAAGCACAAAGATGATGAAATATGTTGGCAGGTACGATACCCGCTAAAGTTCTCCTCCAGCTCACTATAGCATGCAAGGAGGGAGGATTACGCGATCGAGGTGGCAATTTTTATTACAAGGACCATCTGCATATGTGCGATGTGCATGTTCTTGCACTAGCTGGAGACAAGGACCTGATTTGTCATCCGAAAGCTGCATATGGTATGGACGAATTAATATAGTAGAAATTCTTAAGTTGATTGCTTTGCTCACTTTAGTTCTGATCACTTTTCATTTACATAGCAGAGAAGTTAAGCTCTTTCCTCAGCACATAATTACTTACAACGTCTTTGGAAAACCTAAGGGGCACATTATGCACACTATGATTTGGTTGGCGCACGCCTGGTAAGCGAATTTTATTATTGAACTATTATAAGATAGAAACCCGATGTTTATATTTTGTTTGTATAAAAAGATGATATGGCCAAGAAATTTAATTCTCTTCTTTCCAACCATACACCTTTAGGCTTTAAGTGGTTACAATTAGGGCTGTGCACAATTAAGTCAAACCGACCAAATCGAACCAAGCCAAACCGAACTGATTGGTTTTAAACCGAATCGATGGTTCAGTTGGTTTGGTTCGACTTCAAATTTTTAAAACCGACCGATTCGGTTCGGTTCACGGTTTGGTTATACCAAAAATCGTCTAAACCGAATCGAACCAAATCCTTGTTAAATAATTAGGGTTGGCCGGTTGGGTATGGGTTCATTGGGTTATATTATACCGGTTTGGTTCATTTATTCACATCACAGCCATTTATCAAGTAGAAGTTGAAAGAGCTCTCTCTCTCTCTCTCTAGTCTCAAAGTGGAGTACTTGCGGCTCATATTCTTTTCTAATTGTTCCTGTACAGATGAAAGGGGCTTTTGGTTGAATATATATAATTTTTTTTATATGTATAATTGACATTTTTCTCCACCTGCAAAGCACAAGTTGAATTGAAACTGTTGAATTGTATTTACTGTTGCAAAGTACAAGTTGACTAAGGTTTCACAAAAAAGTATACAGTCCATTTTTTTATGTGATCAAAACCGACCAAGTCGAATCGATTCAAACTGAACCAAATCGGTCGGTTTCAAAACCGAACCGACCATTTGGTTGGTTTGGTTCGATTTTGTTTATTTTCAAATCGATTAACTTCGGTTCGACTTCGATTGGGACCAAATAGGTCGACCACCTACCGATGCACACCCCTAGTTACAATTCTAGATTTCTGTATTTGAAAAATAGTTTGGACTTACTCTCCTTCTCTTTTACTTGTACTACTTTTCATCTATAATTCTCGGAATTTTCCACCCTCTTTCAGAGATAAAATACTTAATGTGTTAAAGATGTGGATTTATTATGCAGGCTGTTGATGAAGTATACCCCTGTATAATAGAGTTCCTCGAGAGTCATGACAAGTTAAGCTCTGGTGATGACTCGGATTAACCTCACAAATATACTATACTTTTGATATTTGGTACCAGTTAATACAATCCCCAAATCTTCAATACCTTCATATAAAGAAATTAATACAACCACCGCATACTTACAAAAAGGAATTACTCCAAGGAGAAGTTTCAAGTTATAGCTAGAAATTTATTTTGTTTCCAGAGCGATAAATTTTATTTCGTGTTGTCAATCTTGTTGTGATGATTTATTTTGCAATCCCTTTTTGTTTTTGAAACTACAATGTTACTGCATAATGCAGTTCTGATACTGCAATACTCTCTCTTTAGGCTTCTTTATTGTCATAGATGGAAAAATCAAAGAGCAGAGTATTAGAGCCAAACCAGTTCGATTCACAGGGATCGGCCTCTTGGCATTACTCCCAAGTGTCCGATGAATAACAACAAGAATCAATCATATTAGGATGTGAACTGAAGGATAAAAATATTAAACTACATGATATATAAGTTTGGTGTTTCTTGTTCTTGTATTCTTTTTAGTTTCACTTCCTGTAGCATGTTAAGCTATTTGTGTATGTGAACATACTGCATCCATTTCTATCAAGAGTTTTTGTTATACATTACATTTGCAGCTTCTATTGCGAGCTTGTGTTTATGGGCTATTCCTTGTGTTTACTCATTGCTGTAGAATCAAGAGTTTTTTTTTTACTTTGGAACCATAGCTGACTCATTTTTATCATTATAATTTGTGTTATTAGTTTCTTTATTTTTATTCAGGTAAAGCTTAAATAAGAGGGGAAGCATGTATCTAGAAAATGAGTTTGTGAGCTTAAAGACTTGGAAATCTTTGAAGCTTTTGAAGTGTCCAGCTGTAGTGAAAAAGTGACTTTTGCGTTTGTAGTGAGAAATTGACTTTTGCTTTTGTAGTAAGACAAAAACTTTTGATTTGAGCTTAAAGCTTTGAGTCTTGTAGTAAGAAATTGACTTTGATATTACAAATCTTGTTTGAACACTTTTGCTTTGTGTTAAGATTCTATCATGTTGTATCAACTCTTGTGTAATTAGTTTAATTTTTGATGGAAGTAGCTATTCAAATGTAGATATTAAAATATAGATATTTGATTGTATGTTTTTGTTTTAAGCATTCACTACTTGCTATGTGTGCCATAAATTGAAGATATTGAATACTTTAACGACAATCACTTCTAGTCGTAAAAGATTAGTATTTACGGCCTACATGATGTGTCACGCCCCGCTCCCGTAGGAGCGATCATCCTCGCAGGATAATCATCCTCATTCTAGCGTAACTCTTTCTTGAGTCTAGACTAATTCATTCTCGATACGCGGATTGGACCTACTCAATTCTCAAGTTCAATCGTCAAGCACACTGAGTCATTCTCGAGTCCACCTTCGCGTCAAACCACAAGTTGAAGCAATCAAATTACCACGCAATGCAAGTTCGATCACCCTTGCTGTATGAATCACCATACCAGCGCTCAAACGGAGTGATCTCCCTAATCGGCATGACGTATGTACGAGGCTGGAGTTGCGCTCGCATAAGACAAGAACGTCAACGTTGTGGTTGTCGTCGAAGCAATCCAAACATTTTATTTTTGTCCAAGCCAAGATCTCAGTTCGATAGTGTATTTGTCATTCGTTCAACTAGAAAATCCTTGAGCCAAGTCTATCTTTTCCTCGACATATTTCAACATCCCGAGTATAGTGTAGAAGCATGGAATTTACGACCAGAAATTCTATGCGCCAAACACTACATGCGCCAGGGAGCTCAGACAAAATACTTGACACAGCAAAACAAAAGTATAGACATTGAAAGAGGATTTTTATTTGCATATAAAAGTCTATTACATGTCTAGAAAAGGCTGTATAAAGGAGAACTTCTACAAAAAGAAAAGACCCTAAGTCTACAGCCAGGCGCAGCAGTCATCATGCGCTCTTGAACAGGCGCATCTCACCATACGCTCTCAGTCAGGCGTATCCCACCATGCGCCCTCAGCCAGGCGCATCCCTTCAACATCTCGCCATGCGCCCTCAGCCAGGCGTATCCCTTCAGCAGCTCAGTTAAGTGCATCCTCAGTTATGTACATCCCTTTAGCAGCTTAGTTATGTGCCACCCTTCCAGCCAGGCACATCATGAAGTGTCAGCATATGCGCCATCAAATGCTTCGACTAATAAAGCATTTATTGAACAGAACGAGGGTGGAAATCAACCCTCTAGCTGGAGGAATAGCTCCCCAAACCAAGAAGAAGGAAGAGCTCCCCAAACCAAGGAAGAGGAGAGCACCGCAATCAACCGAGGCTAAAGGAGCAGCTTTCAACCCAACCAGAATGGGCAACACCCACTCTAGCAGGAGGAGGAGCTCTTCCAAAGGCAAAGGAAGATGATCGGGGCACTGTAATTCCGATCTACGGCTCTTCCAGCATAACGGAGATGAGGCTCGGGCATCCCGATCTTTGGATGCAATTGGCACCTTCTGCCTGCCTCAGAAGCCCTCGACTCCGACTTTTGGATGTAACAGTCACCTTCAAGTGCATCAATGAAGATCATGCGTCGCATCTTCACCCTCGGAAGCATCTCATCAACAGAATGCGCTCGAGTAAACAAGTTCATATCGGGAAGACGTAAGAGAACGAGAAGCAAACCCTCTCCATGCCACTATTTATAGGCCGGGCAAATCAAACCCATGCGCCAAGTGGCTGGCTCTCCGAATCCCGTGCGATGAATTTATATTAAATGGATGAACCTGATGCTTCAAATTCAACCAAGTCAAAAATGGCTATTTAAAGCACTCGAAGAACGTAATAGTCGTACCAAAAGACGTGTCAAGCGGAGCGGATGCGCCGGCCAGACCGCACATCACACAGACGCGCCCCTCAGCTCCAAGCGCTTCACAAGTATGCGCCCCCATACGGCCCCATACGTCTAGTGGAACGTCGATCGATGCGCCCACTCAACAACCTATCACCTGTCAAAGAACATTAAATACTGAAGTCTGACAGAGTTGGCAGCACGTCCCCCAAAGACTGCAGTTGACAGCTTTTTCAGAAAACGAAGCGTCGCCGACGTCAGCATCATCATTACTTTCCTTCAACGTTTACAACCACGTGGTCGCCCAACCATCTCGTATGCGCCTCCGCAGCCATGCGTCCAAAGCTCTGCATGCGCCTTAAAAGCCATACGTCTCAGACTTTTCTCTGATCCCTAAAGACAGAAGTAAAGTCACTACTGAAGCCTCGCATGTGCCTCAAAAGCCGTGTGCCCCAAATGGTTCGTGACTCCCAAAGGTTACGAGCTAAAGTCTCCTCATGCGTCCAATCCCAGGCGCATCCTACCAGATCATTCTCCACCAAATCCGAGATCTCCGAGCCATGGGCCTACGATACGTGTTCTTTGACTCGATTCACCCAAGATCTCAGCAACAGAAAGATTCTCCCCCCTGCTATGTGCCAGCCCACAATAGCAGCATGAAGAATTCAACTCCTCAATCAGGGCGCATCGTCTATGCACCTCCATCAGCAACTACCACATGGCATCCCCACATCCAGGTGCATCCTACATATGTATGCATGAGCAGCTAGCCTGCAGACTATAAATAGAGGGATCATTTCCTTCTTCCACACACGAACATACATAGACAGACAGAGACATCGCACAACCACCGAGGCAGATACAGACACTCAATGTCTTCTTCCTCTCCGCAAGCTCCAGCACCCAGAGCAATTCAGACCTTCAGAGAATCGATAACCGTCGTCTGATCGTCAACGGAGTCAACGCATTACCACTCGGTCCATCGGCACAAGGGACCCAGATTAAACAAAAGTGTACTCCTAGGACTACGTCTAATTCCTACATTGTAACACTGTTCTGTTTGTATTGAAATTACATCAAAAGATTTTAATGGCAAACATATAGCATCCATCGAAACATTAAAATTTTACACGATCATCATTCCTCGAATCAGAGTACCCCCGAGTTATCGTACATCGATCTTTGGTATAACTCAATACCATCGATGATGTACGTAACCTGACGATCTTCCTTTGTAATGAACTCTGAGTCGTGCAACTGATGCTATTGTCCGAATTGGATATACCACAATTCTATTCGATCAAATCTGAAATCATAATTATGATCCTCAAGGCTTCTTTGATCAAGACATTCACTTTTATTAATCGTTCCGAATCATTTTTCTAATTCGTATTGCCCATTCACAAATTGTCCGAACGATAACTCGTTCGGGACATTCAAAGTCACGACCAACTAAGCATGACATACGGCACAACTCAGCCAAACGGCCGTGTGCATAGCCATCCCGTACGGACTATACTCTGATTTTGCACGCTCATTTTCTAATGTCGACATAGGACTATTTAGGCACGCACGTGACTTGCTAACTTTAGCATGAGTTTTCCATCAACTCAAGTTTGACACCGTTCGACATAAAGGCCATTGCCTACCGATGCATTCGAGTGAACACTTGTACGAGCTTTTGAAAATATTTAGACTTATTGTATGGACATGCTGTGGGATATTTGAGAGAGAGCACATACTTTTTTTATTAACGACGAGCTTTCAAAACAGAGAGATTCAACTTGAAGTCCAAGGACGTAAAGCCGTGCTCTGATACTACTATGTCATGCCCCGCTCCCCTAGGAGCGATCGTCTTCGCTAAGGCGTGATGCTGTACGAGCCTAGATTGCACTCATGCAAGGCAGTTTATAATGGCCGATTGCAGTGGCTGCGACGGGGCCATCTAACAGAAGTCCCAAGCAGAAACATTAAAATATGCAGCAGAAATTTAGAAGCAAAAAACAAATTATTCAAAGTGCCCTTTATTGATATTGAACAATAAGATTACAATGGGGCGCAAGGCTATGATTACAAGTCTCTCAAGCTCACTTTTCTCTCATTTTACAAGTCACTCTGCTCTCTCTCTCTCTCTCTCTCTCTCTCTCATCTCTCTCTCGATATAATGCTTCAAGGCGATGAGTGGCAGATTCTATAGGATGGCGATATCCATACATTACGTCCCGTATAACTCTTGACTTCATGCGTCTGTACGCTTCGAATCGTCAAGGAACTCCATGCCTCGATGCATCTAAGAGAGCTTCGTGCCACGAGCTTTTACCTGTGCCTGTACATGAAAACTGTGTAGGTGTCAGTACTCAACTGTACTGGTGGAGTGAGCTCCTCGCCCACCCATAAAAAACACGTTCATTTATTTTGTGCATCTTAATCCCTTTTGATTATCTTTCTAGTCTTGTCTTAGAATCAATTTTAGGACAAAGGCGTCTTGGCCTATAATTGCAATACAACGACATGGTCGTGCTATACTCTACTCGTGACTTCAATATATTCGAGGCAGTGCCTTGCCGAGTAGAAACTTATGCAACTCGGCCGTGCCAAGACTTTTACTTGTTCTGTGTGCCTCTAGACCACTCGTGCCAATGACGTCAAGGAAATAACTCGTGCTGGTCATGCCATTATACTTGTTCGTGCCTTACGATCGAGGCTGTGCCTCCCAAGGATCAATCAGACTTAACCAACTTGCCTTATGGCCCTTCCTGACTTAACTCGAGATGATGCCACATTCATGCCGAAGCACGTGTCCTAGCTATAGCCAAATCTTAGGCTCCAGAATGGTGTTGCAACCATGCACACCCTAACCCGTGCCGACTCAAGGTTAGCACTTGCTATAAGCATAACTTGATAACCCAACTCGTAATCTGCTAGTACTCGATGCAATCCAAAAGCATACACGTGGATAGCCGTTCTTATATCGACACATCTATATGAGTGGTCACTAGCAATATCAAGCTATTCTGGATCTTTTGCATACGGTGACCATCCGCGTAGCGAGCTACGAGCTCCCACCGAATGACCTACAACCTATATTATAACGGTTCACTTTAATCGAGTCGTACCGTCGATGAAGGTCGTACAATATCTACAATTCCTCCTAGGCCGACACGAACCCGACGCCCCAGAATCGCTCGAGGAATTTACTCTTGCGCGCAAGTTTTCCAATGATCATGCAACACTCAACTCGATCTATCAAGTCCTTCCTTAATCATGACCGTGCTTTCCATCTTTTTATCAGGACTCCCAAGTAGCGGGACCGATCTCATGTGATTTCTTATCGAGACTTAACGAGAATCCAAGTAGCGGGACCAATCTCGTGAACGAGGCTTATCGAGACTCCCAAGTAGAGGGATCCATCTCGTGAACGAGACTTATCGAGACTCCTAAGTAGCGGGACCGATCTTGTGTGCTTCCTTATCAAGACTTAACGAGACTCCCAAGTAGCAGGACCGATCTCGTGAATGAGACTTATCGAGACTCCCAAGTAGCGGGATCGATCTCGTGTGCTTCCTTATCGAGACTAAGCGAGACACTCAAGTACTGGGACCGATCTTGTGAATGAGACTTATCGAGACTCCCAAGTAGCGGGACCGATCTCGACGACAACCAGTTGCGTGGACTTCCTTTGTCCGTGGCATGCTTTTCTAAACCAATCGGAGCTCGTGCCTTAGACAGACCTTGTTCTCTAGGTGATGCTATCGCTCAATTCACATACTGTATATGACGAGCCTTGTTTTCATGGGACTAAGTGACTTGGCACCCACAAAAAATAGGGGACAGTGCTAGAAATGACTTAGATCGACCGACATAACTTTGTCTAACTTAATCATGCAATGACTTGATGCGCGAAGGATGCGTCAAGCTTCGCATCGAGTGAACGTGTCATGTACGCGTTCGACTTGAACATCCAAGTTCTTGGGTGCCTAGACTTAAGTCATAAGCAATGTAATACGACTTAACCTACGGGACATGCGAAGGCTATGCCAAGCCTTGGACGATAGGACCGTGCATGTATTATCAAGCATTCACGCGGGCGATGTCTATGACTTAGTCTAATTCGAGCATTGTGGCAACTTAGCAACTTATGCCAACTTCCTTCTCCCTAGCCACAAGATGAAGGATCGAGTGTCATTTTAAATGCACGCTGAGCAGACTTATAAGCAGACCGTAGGAGCTTTTTCCATATTCTAACACATTCCGACTCGTCGGGATTATTCCCTTAGCTATGTGGATGCGTCTCTTTTATTATCAAGCCTAACTTGTGCAAGTTGAAAATATGCAATTTATTCTGTGAAGGCAAAGATGAGGCAAGTTCATCGAAACTACCCTACCTGAGCGAGTCTTCGAGCAAGCCGTTGCGAGGCTAAGTCCGAACGCCGTCGGCATTTCAATTCTTCTGATTGACTGAGCGGGAGGGGGCACTGCATCATACACCACTCAAAAAAGTTTTGTCCTCGAAACTAACAGAGTACTTACTTGTGGACCACTTTGATCCAAGGACTCGTACACACTCCGCCTACGCGTTTCTTTGATTTCGAGCCACGCTCGTACTATTATCAATCTTTCCTTTAACACGATTTTAAAATCCTCGACCGTTTTCCATTCCTCGAGTCTCATTTGAATTCAACGTGTCACTTGGTTGGATCGTGCATATATTCCAGGCATCCCCAAAATACATGCATTCAGCCAAGTCGCATGATAGAGAATTCGTCATTCTCACTCGAGCCACATTGTGTACATATTCAGGCATCCTTGAAATATATGCTTGTCATCCGAATCTCGTAAGGGGTATTCCTATATTCTTGATTCACTTTATCCATCCATACCAATCCTCAAGATCAATCTTTCGATTACTAACTTTTGAAACAGGGGCGTCTCGCCTAGCCGCTAGGCCATTTCTCAAGGCTAAAGTCAATGTCTGGATTGTAATCATAGTTTACCAACAATAACGCTAGCACTGACCCCAATCCTAGGGTCAAACCAAGGTCGATAATATGGGTTTTCAACCTAAGCTCATATCACTCAGATTTCTAAACATTAAACATGATCACCTAATTCGCATCAAGACAATCGTTGTGCAGATTCGAAACCGTTCAAATTACCAATTTGTATAGTCTATTCCTTCTGACATGTCGACATGATTCATATATCCATTCTAACCAATTCATGTATTCGATCACAAGGTCGTCTAGCACAATAATTTTTCATGCCCCAATCTCATGCAAGTTCGATTATCTATGTTGGATATGAATTACCATGCCACGTTCTTACAGGATAATCATCCTCATTGGAGCATAACTCTTGCTTGAGTCTAGACTAAGTCATTCTCGATACGCGATTGGACCTACTCAATCCTCAAGTTCAATCGTCAAGCATACTGAGTCATTCTCGAGTCCACCTTCGCGTCAAACCATAAGTCAAAGCATTCAAATTGCCACACGATGCAAGTTCGATCACCCCCGCTGTATGAATCACCATACCAGTGCTCACGCGGAGTCATTGTCCTAATCGATGTGACGTATGTGCGAGGCTGGAGTTGCGCTCGTATAAGACAAGAATGTCAATATTATGGTTATTGTCGAAGCAATCCAAATATTACATTTTTATCTAAGCCAAGATCTCAGTTTGATAGTGTGTTTGTCATTCGTTCAACTAAAAAATCCTCGAGCCAAGTCTATCTTTTCCTCGACATATTTTAACATCCCGAGTATAGCATCCATCGGAACAATAATATTTTACACGATCATCGTCCCTCGAATCAGTGTACCTCCAAGTTATCGCACATCGATCTTTGGCACACCTCAATACCATCGATGATGTACATAACCTGACGATCTTCCTTTGCAACGAACTCTGAGTCGTACAACTGATGCTATTTTCCGAATTTGAAGTACCACAATTCTATTCGATCAAATCTGAAATCACAAGTGCGATCCTCTAGGCTTCATCGATCAAGACATTTACTTTTTTTCCTCGTTCCGAATTATTTTTCTAACTCGAGTTGTCCATTCAAAAATTGTCCGAACGATATCTCGTTCGGGACATTCGAAGTCACGACCAACTAAGCGTGATGCGCGGCATAACTTAGCCAAATGGCCGGTGCATAGCCATCCTGTACGGACTATACTATGATTTTGCACGCTCATTTGCTAATATCGACGTAGGACTATTTAGGCACGCATGCGACTTACTAACTTTAGCATAAGTTTTCTATCAACTCAAGTTTGACACCGTTCGGCACAAAGGCCATCGCCTACCGATGCGTTCGAGTGAACACTTGTATGAGCTTTTGAAAATATTTAGACTTATTGTTTGGATATGCCGTGGAACATTTGACAGAGGTCGCACACTTCTTTCTTAACGACGAGCTTTCAAAACTGAGAGATTTAACTTGAAGTCCAAGGACGTAAAGCCGTGCTCTGATACCACTATGTCATGCCCCGCTCCCGTAGGAGCGATCGTCCTCGCTAAGGGGTGATGCCACACGAACCTAGATTGCGCTAATGCAAGGCAGTTTCATAATTACAGCGGCTACGATGGGGTCGTCTAACAAAAGTTCCAAGCAGAAACATTGAAACATGCAGCAGAAATTTAGAAGCAAAATACAAGTTATTCAAACGTGCCCTTTATTGATATTGAATAAGAAGATTACAATGAGGCGCAAGGCCATGATTACAAGTCTCTCAAGCTCACTTTTCTCTTATTTTACAAGTTATTCTGCTCTCTCTCTCTCTCTATCTCTCGATACAATGCTTCAAGATGACGAGTGACAGATTCTGTAGGATGGCGATGTCCATACATTACGTCCCGTATAACTCTTGATATCACGCGGCCGCACCCTTCGAATCGCCAAGGAACTCCATGCCTTGACGCATCCAAGCGAGCTCTACGCCACGAGCTTCTACCTGTGCCTGCATATAAAACTGTGTGGGTGTCAGTACTCAACTGTACTGGTGGAGTGAGCTCCTTGCCTACCCATACAAAACCGACATGTTTATTTACTTTGTGCATCCTAATCCCTTTTGATTGTCTTTCTAGTCTTGCCTTAGAATCAATTTTAGAACAAAGACGTCTTGGCCTATATGTGCAACGCAACGACAGGGTCGTGCTATACTCTTTTCGTGACATCAATATATTCGAGGCAGTGCCTTGCCGAGTAGAAACTTATGCAACTCGGCCGTGCCAAGAATTCTACTTGTTCTGTGTGCCTCTAGACCACTCGCGTGCCAAAGACGTCAAGGGGACGACTCGTGCTGGTCGTGTCAATAGAATTAATCGTGCTTTAAGATTGAGGTCATGCCTCCCAAGGATCGACCAGACTTAACCAACTTGTCTTACGGCCCTTTCCTGACTTAACTCGAGACGACGCCATATTCATGCTGAAGCACGTGTCCTTGCTATAGTCGAATCTAAGGCTCCAGAATGGTGTTGCAACCGTGCACACTCTAACCCGCGCCGACTCAAGGTTAGCACTTGCTATAAGCATAATGTAACCACCACTTTTCTAAAATGAGGGTAATTTTGAACTTTTATAAAATCTATCGTTTAATATTAAATAATGATTTATGGTGAATTTTAATTAATTTAAAATTATTTAAATTAGTGTATTGTGATTTTGATATTTTTCTAGTGTAACCTTAGAACTGTTTAGCCTAGAGACTAATCATGACCTCGGAGGTCTAACCCGTGCGATTAGATTAGCTAATTACCACTTTTTAGGCTAAGGGTATTTTGGTCATTTTGTGACTTTTGAATTTTTTAGGATTTTGATTAATTGGTAAATTTTAGAGTATTTTAATAATATTTAAATGGATGTATTATGATTTTGGTTATTTTCATATTTTAATATTTTGGGAATTTTTATATTTTAATATTGATTTTATGGGATTTGCTATGTCGGGTTCGATTTTTATCTCGTTTCGACTTGTGTTAGTGACCCGAGTGGCTTATACTCTAGTCGGGACCCCAAGATTAGTTAGGCATGACCCGCAAACCCTACTAATTAAGTTAGTGTCATTAGACTAATCCTATTTGCTTAGAATGGTTGAATTAGAGACTTAAACTTGACCTTTTTGACCACAAACCTTGTCATGACTTAAGTTGACCCAAAGAAGACTTGTAGGGGAATCTTGGACATTTCACATAGGCCCATTAGGGTATGTATGGCCAGCCACCTATAGGGGGAGAGGTGATCCTCTCTTTCATTTCACTCTTGCCTCTCTTTTTCCCCAAATTTGTTCTTCCTCAAACTTGAGAGCTTCCCTCTTGATTTTGATCTCCAAATCCCTCCATTCTTCTTCCAATCTTCCATCATTTCTTATCATTCAACCAAGGAGGAGGTGCTAGCAAGGATTGGGAGCAAGGAGCAAGGAAGGGTGTCCATTTTGGAGGAGCTTTCGTGTCAGAACTGTATCCTTTGAATGTATCATTGGGATCCCACTTCCAATAGGTATAACCATCTCTTTATTTCAATTACCCTTGCATTTTAGTTAGATTTGAATCCATAGGATCCACCCCCATGCATGTACAACCATTAGATTTTAATTTGAGGCTCTTTGGAGTCCTCTTTAGGAAGTTTGAATAGGTTTGGTGTCCTACTTGTAGAGTTTCCAATATAGGACATCCCATGTATTTGCGTTTATGCAAATAGGCTATTTCGTGGTTTAATTTTAGTTTTAGGATGGTTAGAGAGTGGATTGATCTTAGTTAGGATGGTTAGAATGAGTTTTATTTGGATAGCTATGTTGGTATCCAAGTACCTTGGCCTACATGTGTTTCTTTTGTCCAAAAACACCCAAATTCGTCATAATATTTTTCCACATTTTTAGTAGCCAAAGCAACATAGGAATGCCATAACTCCTAGCTCAAGACTCCGATTAATCTTCCGTTTTTTTAAAAGAACCGTATCGAAGTTAGCTTTCCAAATATATATATTAATAGCAAAATTCGTTCTAGAACTTTCTGTAAAACTGTTTGAGTGTCAGCTGTCCGAAAGATGAACGCGTTTCGATGTTTTTACGATTCCAGAAGCTTTCGGACACAAAAATGCGATTCGTTTTTAGTTTCGGAAAGCTAATACGAAGGGCTACAACGTACTTTAATCCTAGAATTTAGTGAAGGTCCAATTGGTACAGTATTGGTTTTAAGTAGAAGAGTGACTATACGACATAGGCATTTTTGTAACCTATGAGCCTATGTAGTATGGATATCATGTGAATGTAGGTATCATAGGTTGTCAAGAATATATATATAGTACATATATGTATATATATATTATTGTTATGTAATATATGTTAGTATAGTGTGTGTTTGAATGGGATACGGATGTGTGTGGTTAGTGGAGAGAAGTGAGATTGATAGTGGATAGTGCTAGTGTGTGTTTGATGTTGTATAGATGGTAGTGTAGTATGTTATTGTGAAGGTTAGAGAGTTGGGAGGATCATGCCATCCTATTTGATTTGAGACTAGTGTGGTTTGTAGAGTGATTTGTATTTTGGTTGAGTGGTATTATTTTGTATATAGATGTGTGTGGGTGTGTTAGAAGAGAGGGGTAGATTTGGTATATGTGTTTGTGTGTGTGTTAGTGTTGGAGTAGAGAGGGATTTAGATGTTGTATGTATGGATATGTTAGTATGTTAGTGGTAATGTTAGAATCTATGTAGAGGTTAGAGGTATCTTAGAAGTTAGATAGTGATATCTTGTATAAGT
>JANAVB010034237.1:0-25000 GCA_029216955.1 Iris pallida
CTTCCCTATGGCATCCATCAATTGCCTTTAGTAATTCGTGTGACAACTTAAACTTCGGAGGTTTAAGCACTCAGCTAGATGTTTCTTGTAGTTCCAACAAGATAAGGCCGACATATTCAGTCTTCACTCTTAAAGCTGCCTATGATGGTTCAACTGATCACGGATCTAAGACCAAACATTAGCTTTCAACTCATTATCTAAAGAGAATCTAATAGATCAAAATAACCTACTACTCCTTAAATTAGACCAAAACGTGCTATAATCTTCTATATTCTTCTACATCTAGCTCAGAAAGGGGAGCTTTTGTGCCGACTTTCTCACGAATGAAGTGGCCGTACAGCAATGCCCCTTAAGTCTTCCTTGAAGTACCTCCAGATGGCTATCCTTTCTAGGAGACCCACCTTTATCAATCAATATCTCTACTTCTCAAAGATGAGCTCCATCCGATTACTCAACATATGTTTGCTACTAAAGGAAGTAGCTAAAGGTGCTCATTTAGAATGAAAGTTGCTATGAATCCCCTATGTCGATTCAAAAGGCGAACAACTTGTTGGTTGATCGGCGAATGAACAGGGTTGAGATGGTTCAAAGTTATCAGAAGGAATCGTCTCAGTCAATAATGGATGGGCGGTTGATTTGCAATGAATAGGGTGGTTGATCACGCCATCACGGATCAAAGTTGTCAGAACGAAAACGTCTAGGTCAATAATGGATGGGATAGTCCACTAATGAATGAATGGTTTCTCGAAACCCTACCATTTTAAGACATTACCTAACCTCGAGCATCATCAATTCGGGTTCATACTTCATCGTTGTCGTCATCATCCAAGCTTTTTTCATGTTAAAATGAGATCAGCTATGGAGCATAAGAAAGCCCCCTACAAGATTTGATAAAGTTTTATAACCGGTTGTCAACATGACGTCAACCCTATGTTGATGCCAAATTCCTAGCCTAAGTAACTAGGCCATGTAATAAAAAATATGTGACAAGTTGGCAGGTAGGTAGACCAACCTTTTGAATTGCAGTTTAGGTTCATGCAACCAAGGAGTAGAAAATATAATATATAAGAATTGTTGAGAGCACTAAGTTATTAAAAAAAGAAGCTTCGAACTTGTACAATATGTATTTAAGAGAAGCAAGATATTTGATGGACAAAATATATCATCAGCATAGTAAAGTTTTTAGATTTTGACCCCAGGTTCCCAAACCTGAAACAAAGCAGGTTCCCAAACCTGAAACAAAACCTTCATGATTTTCTTTAGTCAAGTTTCGAGAGAGCACATCAATGGCAAGAACAAAGAGCAGCAAAAGAGGATCCCCTGTTTATATCAAAAGTGGATATTGAACTAAATGATAATGAAAAATAATCACATAAACATAAAATCTCACCGCTGACTGGCCACAACAAGGTCTTGATTGTGGTTATCTGAAATCACCATATAGGCAGTGTATTGAAGTCTGGAAAGGCATGTTCTACAATCCGAGAAAGAACATTCTGGTTTGTCGAACAACGGCAAATTGTAACATGAAATTTAAATTCTGACAAGCTAACACCCCATCTACCCTCCAAAAATGATTTGTCTACATCTCCTTGGTATTTCTTCAATAATAATGCTAAGAAATATAGCACAGTGGTCCAGACATCTAACTGGACCTATACACCAGGAAGTCAAATATTGATTTGGGCTTCTAGAGAAATGCTGCAGAGTCACTGAAACTACTGCCACTCGATGCGTAAAATGATGACCATTTACCACACCGCCCCTCTTTTTTTACTTTGAGTAGCTCTTACAACATGAACTTATATCCTCTCTAAGCTAGCAACATGTATGAAAAAAGTGCAACAAAGCATTCATCCAGTAGCTTTTGGGTAAATGAAGTACAACAAGTGTAAAAAAAATGTACAAGAAAGAACTAAAAGTAGAAAGGGAAGTAGAAGATGGATATAGTCTCAAAAGCAACAGAAACAAGTTCAATTGAAATCCCTACTCTACAACATGAGAATTATAGGATACAACTTACCAGCTTTTGTCTTTGTAGATGATGGCTGAACAACAACATGCATGGTTATAATTCCTTCAGGAAGTTCGCCAAAGGTGGTTTACATTGGTCAATGGTTTTGTTATTCTCCAAAATTTTCCCAGCACTTATCAGCTTCACATCATTTGCCACCTTCGGTGCTATCTTTTTATCTAGGATAGTAATTTGACAGTGTCAAAGGAGATATATACACAATATGAATGCTTTCTTATATAACAATTATAGAAGTTTAATGGAAGGTAATTTATGACAAGTTTAGCTTATGCACCATTATAAGCACTAATACAAAAGGGACTTACTAGGGAAACTTATAGAACTTACCTAGCCAATACAAATAGAGGATGTAGAAAATTGTTCCAAGCTCATAAATAATATTGCTCTCTCTACAGCAATAAGCAAATAATTTATATTATAATTTATAACCCTAAATAAGCAAGAGAGCTACAAAAGATTCTTTGTAAGTAGTACAAAAGATGAAACTTTTATAAATCATTAGTCAATAACTCTCCACCATTCCAACTAGACAATAACAAACATTTGCAATAACTTTGATAGTAAGGGCATGAAAAAAGAAAGAAGGGTAAAGTGCAAAAAACCTCTCGTTAGATTCTCGCTTTTTGCACTAAAAGATCACATGCTCTTAAATTTTCTAAAAGTATAAAATATGCTCATTTTGTCCCCAAATGACAATTTTACCCCTCCCCCCCACTCCTTCCTCGGCTGTTTGGACTGCGTTCGCCGGCGAGGAGGAGGAGGGGGTGCGCTCGCCGGCGAGGTGGAGGAGGGGGTGCGCTCGCCGGCGAGGGAGGAGGGCGGGTGGTCGGGGCCGGCGAGGGAGGAGGAGGGGAGCGGGGGGGGGGGGGGGGGCGCTCGCCGGCGAGGAGCGGGGGGGGGGGGGGGGGCGCTCGCCGGCGAGGGAGGAGAGGGGGGGTCGGGGCCGGTGAGGGAGGAGGAGGGGGGTGGGGGGGGTCGGGCAGGGGGGGTCGGGTGGGCGCTTGCCGGCGAGGAGGGTGGGGCTGGGGCTCGCCGGGGGGGGGGGGGGGTGTCGGTGGGGCTGGGGGCTCGCCGGCGAGGGGGGGATCGGGGGGCTCGGGGCTCGCCCGTGCCGCCGGGTGGGGGGAGGTTTAGAGGGGACGGGGGCATTTTAGGTATAAAAATTTTAAAATTTGGCTGGAGGGGCCTAATCGAACGGATTTGTAATCTAAGAAGGGGCAAACTGCCAAAAAATTCTAAAAGGTCTTTCTACGCAAAAGGCGTATATTTAACGAGGAATTTTTTGCATTTTACCCAAAGAAAGAATTATGGTAATCAAACATAATGATCAAGCCTTCACATACCAATGATCCTACTAACTAAGAATATCCTCTCATCCAAGCGTCTTCATTCTAAGCACTCACAAGAAGCTATAGAATATCCACTCCACATTCTCTAATTCCAACATCATTGTTAAAGTGTTGGTCAACACACTTGTGGCAGTAAGTAAATTGAGCTCAGAGAGGGAAGCATCTACACTGGAGGAATAGATTCTCTCCATTAACTGGAGATGAGATGTTGTGTGTGGGGGAGAGAGAGAGAGAGAGAGAGAGAGAGACTCGTATAGGAGTTCTCTGGCCAGCTGAGACGAGCGAGAAGAAGTCTAAGGAAACAAAAGGTTAGTCATACTCAATCTCTACTTCTTGATCTTCACTTTCTCCTCTTACGGTGTGTTTCTTTTTGCGTGTTGGAAGATGAGAGATGTGAGTGCTTAGAAAGTGAGAGACAAGATCTAGGATTTTTGAAAAGGTGACAGCTAGATATTACGGTCATGGATTTCGTTGTTGGGAACTTGGGATGGTGGCAGCTAGGGTCCAATAGAAAAGGAGGGGACAATTGCGGCTAGACAGAGGATTTGTGGGTTAGAGATTGGTTAGTTGGTATGGTGACGGATAGGGTACAAAGGGCATGGAGAGAGGATCTGTTGGTGAAGATGATAATATCTAAGAATTGACTTGTTGGAAGGTGAAGGTGAAGGAGATGGAGCTGGGGCTGTGAATTATGGTAACGAGCCAATGCTCTGATACCATGTTGAGATTAGGAAATACTCAACTCAATAGGTTAATTTAATTAGGGTACTTAGGCCAACATATAGAGGATACTTAAGTGCACCAGACAACTAGATAATAGCTAGTTTATGTGACATCACTAGAACTATCTAGAAATTTTATTTTTAAAAATGAAAGAGGGAGCTTTATTTTACACCATGTAAATAGGAATCCCATATCCTAGAAGGCCCAAAATGCACCATGTTGTAGGTACATGAAATTTACTTGAGCCTTATTGATGTTCACTTGATCCACTCAAGTTATGTGAAAGAACACTAAAGATGAGAACTTGGAGGAAACACAAGTCATCTATGTGGTGATACTATGGATCTATATAAGATCCCACTAGTTTTTTAGCACAAAATTATTTTCCTAAGACTATAGGAGAGCGGTCCAATGTAGAGTGCTGAAGTTTATATCAATAATTTTTGCATATTCTAATTGAATATTACATATTCTTATGACCTATAACAGTTATCTTCAAACATATCGCCCCTGTAGTGGTTCAACTGACTGCTATCAGGATTCAGGTATGCACTCTTCGTGTCGCCTCTATCAAACTACAAAACAGTATTGCTTTGGCATCGTATATTCTTTAGGTTAGGGAATTAATTTTCAAACGGTATACCATGAAACTGAATAAAGAAAAAAGGATGAGAAAGGGCATCTTTACATGGCCTTACATCACCTCATCTGAATCCTTTGCATATACTGGAAAACAATCTGACTCAACCACGGCTGAAAATAGTTGAACCAAAACGCTGAGTACCTCCTACTAAATTGAGAGGTTTATGTGAGGACCATTGCAGCGAGCACGAAAATGGCCTTCATGATCCTCACCTATTGGCTCAAACCCAACTTCAACAGCTACTACAATTTGGGCACATAATACAGTGTGTGTGTGTGAAGTGAGAAGATGGTCGGAAGAGAGAAACCTACAAAAAATGTTGACTCCCTTTCGACACAGTGTTTCCAACATACAACAACATCAACCTACTTCTAGCTGCTCTTCAATGCCGAAAGTCTAACACCTCTCTCTATCTGCCACAAAGTTTTTGAGAATCCCTGAAAACAAAGCATCTCATCCATCCAGAGAAGATAAAAGTAAACAATGTTACCACCTGACCTATGGCAATGACAACTCAGCCCAAGATTACACTGCCACGGATACAACATGACACGGTAACGACACGGTTAAGACACCCATTTCAGTGCGCCCTAGCGCCTTCGGAGTGTCCTAGATTTTGGATCTTCTGTTCTTCGATCCTAGGACGGCACAATTTCCTCACTCGGCTTTTAAAATTTAAATCGTCACCAAATAAGTTAATCCACAGTACACCGCACGAAACGGCACCGTTCCTGGCATGTCCTACTACACTTTGGAGTGTCTGTGCCGTGTCCGACACGGACACGCACCGACACGACAAAGATGACATTATTCCCCAAGAAAGGACTAAAATTTAAGGAGGGGTTCCAAGTAAAGGTTCGACCTTTGGGCCAGTCGGAGACTATCCTCTCCTTGAGCATCGCCACGGTGGAGTTCGACGCGTAGCGTACCGGCCCGATGTCCGACCCATCGTAGAGCCGGAACTTCAGCTCGATCAGTTCCTCTCCCTGCATCTGACCCCTCCCCCAAAGCAAACCCCAAAATCACTATAAGTATAACCCTAATTCCAAATCCCTCTACAAATCAATGATTGAAAATTTGAGATTGGATAAAGAGAATTGGAAGCTCCCGACATAGCAGGGAACGTGGAGGAATTTTTTTTCTGGGTTTGGGGGTTTATGTATAATTTCGGATGGTGAACAAAATTTAGGGTTAGGGTTAGGGTCTGGAGTAGGAAAGAAGGAAGGGAGGGGAGATGAAAAATGAAAAGAAAAAGAAGAGAGGAGGAATGCTTCTGCTGTAATGTCCGAACAGCTTAGGTCGGCTTCTTAGCGCGACACGTATCCCGTTTGCAGGTGCTGGCAGAGAGTCTCCGGTCAAAGCTTCAAACAGAATGGTCCTGGTGGGACCCACGGAAGGATATGTCCCTGCTGTAGGGACGTTTTCTGTATAGTGGGGAGCATTATTCGGTTTTGTACCGAAAATTGATAAAAGATTCTGTTCAATTTGATAAAAACCTATTTGATTTCGATTTTAAAAATATTTAAAAAAATTATTCGATTTAGGTCTAAAATTAAAAATCGAATAAAATTTATACAATTATTTAAATAACTTAAATTTATGTATATTTTATAACTAAAAATGTGTATATTTTAAAAACAACAATTATATATATATATATATATATATATATATATATATATATATATATATATATATATGTGTGTGTGTGTGTGTGTGTGTGTGTGTGTTTTTTGAAGTCCAACTTTGATAATTTAACAACTAGTCCAACTTTGAACAGAATTTTGAAATATAATAAATGTGTGCATACGAATATAATTTTTAATATAATTTAACCACAATTTCAACTTTAGATCCGACCCATTAAACAACATAAATATTCAAACCGAATAAAACGAATTGATTATTTGGTTCGGTTTTGATTTTGGCTAATTTCGGTTCGATTTCGGTTTTGAATTTGTAGAAATTTTGGTTTATTCGGTTTTGGTTATTTCAATTCGGTTGAAACCGAATAAACCGAAAGCTTACCCCTAGTTCTGTATTCTTAGGAATCAATTTCTCATTCCTTTTTTATTGAAAAAAAATTCAATATTTCTATGTTCACGTTTGATTAGATTGACAATATCTAGTTCGAAAATTTTAATTTTTTCCATTCTCCCAATTGGTTCAAACAGGAATAGAAATCTTAATTGATTTAGTTTTCCATAAATTCTCTTTCATTAATTTTATTATGTTGTTATTACCCAAATTCAATTGATGTCATTGACGTATTACGTCAAAATAAATTATAATTAATGCACCCAACCAAGTTCCTAGTAAAGCAAAAATATTTTCGGGGGCTCGGGAATTACTTTCCTACATGTGTGGGAATGTAAAGCGCATATTCCTGTTGTGTATCAGACCAGAACGAACGAAAGTCATCCTTATACCAGATGTTGGAATCGAACATGTCCTACAAGTGCTTCGATACCGTGTCTGAGATGTTGCCGCAGCGGAAACTTAGGCCAACCCCCTAAAATAACCAACCTCCGTCTAATGAACACCAAGCAGTAGGACCGTTGAGCACCTCTAGAGGTGCGTGTACGGAATAAAAATCACCACTAAAAATTTATATGACAACAATCAAACTAACATGAAGCAAGCGGTATATAAGTAAATGCGTAAAGTAAAGAGATCAGAAAGAACAAACTCAAACATCGGGGTTTATACTGATTTTCCTCTGAGAGGACTAGTCCAGTCTCGAGAACTCTAGTTCGATTTTGAATCCACTATCTCGTGAAACACAAGCTTTGAATCTGAAGTGCTTGCAACTTCTTACAACACGTGCTTTTGGTCCAAAGAGCACTACTTCAACTTGCAAGCATTTAATCCGAAGGACTTGCCGACTTCAGGAACATGATAAAAACAAAGACATTTTCAAGCCTTCTTTACAACTCAACCAAACTTCTAGATTAGAACGAACTAGCACTGGCTTGGCTAAGAGTCGTAAAAGCTTTAATTTGAAAGTATAAAGCTAGGAACATTTAGATAGAGAAGAGAATAGATGGAATGGAATGAGTGAAATGGATGAAAATCTCAACTCTATTTATAGTATTTTTGGGAACCAAACTCGGGCAGAGTTCAGTTGCCTAACATTCAAAAAATCGAACGTTGGAGTCGATTCAACAAGGTGACCTGATCCAATGGGATACTGGGTCAGGGTGATCGAGTTTGGTCAGAACTCAGTCCGAGTTCGGTTGCCCTGATTCTAAAATGGGTCAGTATAGAATTTGTAAATTTGGGGCTCATTGGATTGAGGTTTGGGCTCATTTGATACTGTGAGCTGTATTTGGATGTGGGCTAAATTTGGTAGGCTTTTTGGATGTGGACTTTTCGAGAAGTAAGCATGTGCCATGTTTGTCTGATGTACATTTGTTACTATATAATAAACAAAAAAAATGTCTTGAGCAGCTTTTCTATTTATTGAGTACGGCGAATGCTTGATGCAACGTGTGTTCATTTTTTGTACCTGCAACAGTGTATTATTTGTTGTATCAAAATTAGAGTTGGAGTCGGTTATCGGAATCAGGTATGACCATGACCAATGGGTCAACAATCTTTCTCATTTTGACAATTGACAAACTCTAATCGATGCATCAAATAATAAACAAAAATATGGTACTTTGTGTTTGCAAAAACAAAAGTATGAAACTTTATTTATACAAACTTTGTAAAGAGATTACAAGAATTCTGGGAAAGTACAACTGTAGGAATCCAATCTAGAAGACGATTGCTTTATCCCTTGGACGATGTGAACTTTGAAGACGATAGCCTCGAAAGTTGAAGTTGAAGGCAAAAGCCTCGGAAGAATGCAGCAGCACTTGGGCAAGAACTCCTAAATTCTCTGATATTTCTGAACTTTATGTCTGATCCCCTTGAATGAAGACTTGAAACTCTATTTATAGAGTTCTGGAAATAACTAACTTTTAGTTATTCTGAATGGCGCAAGTTAGATTGCGCAGGCACTGGATTGCGCAGCATCAGACTGCGCAGGCAGTTGTCTAGTCGTGGGCCAACTGTCTTGGACACATGGCATCATTTGATTGAAATACGCATGATCGTATGCAGACGGTTGCCACGTAACGAGCAATTGATGGCATGAATGCCACGTGTACTTTTGTTAGTTGTCATGATGAAGTACGCCACATGAGTTGCGCTGACTTTAGATTGCACTAGGATGGACCGCGCTGAGTTGGATTGCGCTGCATGTACAACTGTCCTCGAGCATCGTGCTGCACAATAAATAAACAGTCGCCTCGTTCTCCGCGCTGTCAGTTGTCGGAAGATTTGATTTTGTCAGGTAATGATGACAAGGCCACGTCAGCTTTGCGCAGTTGAGAGTGAGCGCAGTCCGGTATGCGCAATCTGAATCATGCGCAATTTGATGTCTGCACAGTTCATTTAAATGATATATTTCTTGATTTTCATAACTTTGTTGATGGGTGCAACTTGATTTTTAGGACCTACAAGACCCCCTTCAAAGTTTTCGAAAGTTGAACTTATTCAAAATTTCGAAATACTTTGAATTTTGAATTTTCAATCAAGTTGCGCAAGTAATGCTCTGTATGCGCAATTGGAGGCGTCAACTCCCATTTCTTCGGCACAATCCGAGGCGACAAAGCTCAGGCTATTTTTTTCTTGATCATATATTAGATGAGCTGGAAGCATCAGTCAGGACCTACAAAGAGCTTAATAGGGGAGAGGTGGAACTCCTGGTGCAGGCTGAATTTTGAAAAGATATCTCAAGAGGCTGCGGTTGAGAAAGTTAATTTCCAAGTTCTCTTGAATACTTTCACTGCCAAGTCCGCTGAGTATAACTCCAAGGTAGAAACAGTGGCATCTGTTGCTGAAGCGAAGGAAAGGAGAGTTGCTGAACTACAAGCGGAATCTACCCGTCTTCAGGAAGAGCTGAGACTTGTTCAATTAGCTCTGGAAGATGAGGCCATCCAACATCAGGCTGCAATTCAACAACTGGGTATTCTGACTCAGGAAGGAGATGAATATGTCGTTACTCATCAAGCTGAAGTCTCTCGCAAAATGATAACCTTGCCGACTTTTGACGATAAGTCAGGAATGGAGGAGGCAAGGAGGCGAGTGATGGACTCTCGTGAGGAGCGACTACAAATTTTAAAGCAGCAGATGACCAGCCTGATGACTCCGCCGGCAGAATAGAAAGACTCTTTGTATCCTCTTGTTTTGTGATATGTATCTTGTAACGTCTTCCAATTTTGATTAAATAAAAAGACATTTTCTTTGTGGATCTATTATTTATTGCATATCTTATTCAGATATAAATAATAGCGATAGAAAATATATTCAGAGGTGCAGGACATGATATATTTTTTGATTAGAAAATAATTATATTTATTATATCTGCTCAAAGGTAATGTGGACGTGGCAGAATATAATTTGTCGAATATTATTATTTCAATAGACAACTTAATCAAGAATGACAAGTTACTGATATGGATAATGTGTGAACGAAATGAATCGTTGGGATGAACGGATGAACCGTCGAATGATGGTAATGAATGGATGAACCGTCGGATGATGGTAATGAACGGACGAACCGTCGAATGATGGTAATGAACGAATGAACTGTCGGATGATAATAATGAACGAACGAACCGTCGGATGATGGTAATGAACGGATGAACCGTCGGATGATGGTAATGAACGGATGAACCGTCAGATGATAATAATGAACGGACGAACCGTCGGATGATGGTAATGAACGGATGAACCGTCGGATAGATGGAATGAACGGACGAACCGTCGGATGATGGTAATGAACGGATGAACCGTCGGATAGATGGAATGAATGGATGAACCGTCAGATGATGGTAATGAACGGATGAACCGTCAGATGATAATAATGAACGGACGAACCGTCGGATGAATGTGTCGCTTCGTTGTTTGGAGAATCTCTGCCTATAAATAGAACAGAAATTTGGCAGGAATGACCACTTCCACTCTTCAACATAAAGATGTCGTCTGGAAATACATCCAAGAAGGCTAAACTCGCCCCGAAGGCTGAAGCGGGCACTGAAGAACGTCCTGCCGAACCAGTCCAGCCAACGCAGACAGAAGCAGGTGAAGGTTCGTCTGCACCCAAACCACCACGGGATATTCTGGATTTCCTGCTTGAGCCAGGAAAGACTGAAGAACAAGAGGCTATGAGGATGGCTGCTTGCAAGTTCCTGGTGGATTCCAGCAAGGATGTTCTTGGCTCTTTTGCTGATTATGTCTTTGATAAGGACGGCAGTGGTCCGCGTCCCAATGTTGAAAAGGATGATAGTGACCTTCCTTGATATTATGTAACATCGTTTATGATGAAATAAAAATCAAACTTTATTTATGAAATGTCTGATCATATTTACATAAAATATTCGTTACATTTATACATAGTACTTCTTGAGGAATTTTCCATTGATGGGCATCATAGCAATTCGACCATCCAGCTCTGAGAGTTGATAGGCTCCATTTGAAAAGACTTTGCTAACAATGTAAGGACCTTCCCACTTCGCATCAAACTTACCTTTGCTCATGTGAGTCATAGTCATAGGACGTCTGACTGTTAGAACAAGTTCTTCTTGCTGAAAGGCTCTGACTTTAACTTTGCGGTTGAAAGTCTTTGAGATACGGGCTTGATATAACTCAATATATTGTTGAGCCAATAGCCGCTTCTCATTGAGTGCTTCTAATTCTTGAAGTCGAAGAAGATCGTTGTTCTCTGTAGTGAGCTCGTTAGCAATGGCGATCCTTAAGGACGGAATTTGAAGTTCTAGGGGAAGAACTGCTTCACAACCGTACACCAAAGAGAAGGGTGTAAAGCCTGTGGGGTTGCGGACCGTAGTTCGGTAAACCTAAAGACATTAACCAAGCTTTTCACTCCAGTTCCGTTTGTTAGTAGATACAAACTTCTTAAGGAGCTTGATGATAGTTTTGTTGAAGGCTTCGGCTAAACCATTAGCGGCAGGATTGTAAGCTGTCGAAGCGACATTGTCAATCCGATGATCGTCACAGAATCTTGTAAACTTTTGACTGATGAATTGTGGTCCGTTGTCATGAATAATCCTTCGAGGTACACCAAATCTATAGATGACATGGTGTTTGACGAAGTTGATGACACTGCTGGTTTTAACTTCAGCCAGAGGTATAGCTTTGGCCCATTTGGAGAAGTAATCGGTTATTGCCAATATGAACCGATGTCCTCTAGAAGAAGAAGGATTGATGGAACCTATAATGTCCATGCCCCAAGCTTCAAAAGGCCAAGAAGAGGCAGTCGGATGAAGGAATTCCGACGGTTGGTGGATGAAATCGGCATGGATTTGACAAGCGCGACATTTCCTTGCATATTCGATGGCATCTGATACCATAGAGGGCCAGTAGTAACCCATACGTCGGATATGATCCTGTAGTTTAGGACCGGGTTGATGCGCTCCGCAAACGCCATCATGAGCCTCACGCAGTACTTGCTTTGCTTCATCACCAGCAAGACAGCGCAAGAGAAGACCATCATAAGTCCGCCGATAGAGAGTCTTGGTAGTTTGATTGTAGTAGAACCGGAGAGATCGTCGACGAATACTCGTAGCCTCCTTAGGATCTTCGGGGAGTATGTCGTAAACTACGAAGTCGATGAAAGGAGTTCTCCAATCTTCACTGATAACATTGACTTCAACAAGATTGCTGAACTCAATATTATGATTATTTTTGACACAAAACAACTCACGATTAGAAACGACCACCACCTGTTGTCTTTTGATAGGGATGGCTAAGACTGCTGCAAGGTTAGTTAAAGCATCGGCTTCAGTATTGCAAGCTTATCGAACATAGTCGATGAAGAAGGCTTTGAACGATATAGCCATGTTGATTGCCGCTTCATGATAAGGCACTAGATCTTGATGGCGAACTTCGTAGGTTCCTCTGACCTGGTTGACAACCAACTTGGAGTCGCCGTAGACTTCGAGATATTCAACGTCCAATTGTTTAGCTAATTGAAGACCGATGAGCAAAGCATTGTATTCTACTACATTGTTGGAGCATGGTTCATCTAGAGAGTAGGCTCTTTGGATAGTTGACCCGTCTTGATAAACGAGAACCCCAACTCCTGCTACAATGGCACCATGGGGTCCAATTCTGGATGTACCGTCAAAGAACAGACGCCAAGTAGGAAATTCTTCGGAGATCATATTTGATTCTAATGTCTCATCTGGAATTTCGTCATAGAGTTTGGATGTCTCTGGAACAGGATGAGCTGCTAAAAAATCTGCCAGTGCTTGACCTTTGACAGATTTTTGTGGAACATACACCATGTCATATTGGACTAGCAGAATGGCCCATGTAGCCAGCCAAGAATTGAGTGTACTGGGCTTTTTTATGAGTACCCGAAGAGGATTAACTCGGAATATAACATGAATAGTTTGGCCAATGATGTAATGCCGAGTCTTTTGAACAGCGAAGATAAGAGCTAGGCATTCTTTTTCGACCGGACTATAACGATGTTCAGCACCAATCATAGTACGACTGAGATAGTAGATGGCTTGTTCGTGGCCTTCTTTATTCTTTTGGGCAAGTAAAGCACCCAATGAATGATCCATAGCACGGACATACATTAAGAATGGTATGCCAGAGATTGGTGGCACCAAGACTGGTGGATTCATGAGATATTGCTTGATGTCGTCGAATGCTCATTGACATTCTTCAGTCCAAATAAAAGAGACACCTTTCTTTATCAGCTGAGTGAATGGTCTGCAGCGTCCAGACAAATTTGAAATGAATCTCCTGATGTACGCAAGACGACCTTGGAATCCTCGTAGCTCTTTTAGGTTGCGTGGAGGACGCATCTCTTGAATGGCTTTGATCTTCTCGGGATCCACGTGTATACCCTTAGAGGTAATAACGAAGCCGAGAAATTTACCACTTGAAACACCCAAGAATGACTTGGTGGGATTCATCTTGAGTTGATGTTGGCGCATAAGATTAAAGATTATTCTCAAATCTTGGATGTGATCTTCTTTTAGACGACTCTTGACAGCGATATCGTCAACATAACATTCGACTATTTTATGCAGATGATCTCGAAAGATGGTACTCATAGCTCGTTGATAAGTTGCACCAGCGTTCTTGAGACCAAATGGCATCACAGTGTAGCAATAGACTCCGCGAGGAGTACGGAAAGAAGTGTGTTTTTTATCTTCAGGATTCATCCTAATTTGATTATATCCAGAAAATCCATCCATAAAGGATATTCGTTCGAACCCACAGGTATTGTCAATCATGACGTCCGTGATAGGAAGAAGAAATTCATCTTTTGGACATGCTTCATTGAGATCCCGAAAGTCAATGTAGACTCGAACTTTACCAGTTTTCTTTAGAACTGGGACAACATTGGCTACCCAATCAGGATGTTGTTCTTCTCGAATAAAACCACAAGCAATGAGCTTCTTGACTTCGTCATCGATTGCGTCCATCATTTTCTGGCTTGAAGCACCGTTGTTGCTGTTTGACCGGTTTTGCATTCGACAGAATGTTCAATTTGTGAGTAGCAACTTTAGGATCTAAATCTGGCATGTCTTCATAGCTCCAGGCAAAGACGTCTATGTATTCTTTAATAAGAAGAATTAATTCTTGCTTATCTGTCTCTGGAAGGTTCTTGCTGATGAATATTGGACGAGGTGACCCGCTCTCCCCTATATCAATTTGCACCAATTGATCTTCAGTAGGAGGTTCTCGCTGTTCGAATCAGAGTTCCCATTGATTATCCATTCGTTGAGCCCAAGGATATGTTTCGGGACTTTCTTCAATATCCTCGTCATAGCCTTCTGGAAGTTCAGCGGAGACCATGTTGGAAGATACAATCAGCCGATAGACTTCACCAACACTGGTATCAGAATCCCATGATCTGGAATCAGAAGAGTTCGAGCGCTCATCGCTATCAGATTCAGAAACTGCTGGGGATAACATCGGGGGAGAAGCATATCCGAGACCTCATTTGGTCTTGCTGTAATACATTTCTGACTTTCCTTCCGGAACAGTAGTACGAATAGGAGTTCGTCTACCCTTGCCATAATTGAGGCCACTTTTGAAGTCATAACCCATCTTTCGGATGATGTCTTTTGATTGTTGACTATAACGACGGAGTTGAAGATGTCCTGTATCGTTACTTTTGCTATCATCCGTATAACTGAATTGTTGTTCCGGTCCTTTACTAAAAAGTATTGGACTCTCGCCTTTCTTTTGAGCAGGAACAATACGATATGAATCTTTTGGATCTTCAAATGAGACTTCTGTTTGAAGAGATTGTACAACTCCCATTGTAAATGATCGAAAGCTATCTAACATATCCAAATAGCATTTAGTATGATAAATGACATCAGTATACTAGAAAGTATATGCTTTTTCATTGATCTGTACATTCGTATTTACAACAGGACCTTTAGCCTTAGCAGGCTTGGTCAGATTGATTACAAGAGGGGGAGAAGAAGAACGTGAAGGAGGATTGGCCTTGTTACGACGGAGGTCGATAACAAGCGGCTCAGAGGAGGTGAGCTCCTTTTTATCCTTATTATGAGTTAGATCAATAACAAGAGGCTCAGAAGAAGTGAGCTATTTTTTGTCCTTGTTACGACGTAAGTCGATAACAAGTGGCTCAGAAGAGGTGAGCTCCCTTTTATCATCATCAGTTGACTGTTTCTGGACTGGCAAGTGAATAGCCAGTGGTTTAGAAGACTGAGGATGAGAGACTCGCCCTTTAACATGTATGATAAGGGTGTCTTTAGGCACTGCTTCTTGCTCTTCGTCAGTATCCAAAGACAACACCACCTTCATGAATTCATCCTTATACATACGAGCATCATTGCAGTATGCTTCGACGCCTTTGAAAGGATAGAGATCTGCAACTTCTTTTTGCACCTCTCCATTGTCATCAACATATTTGAAACATTGATGAAGAGTTGAAGGAACAATGTTGTGCTCATGCATAAATGGTCTTCCCAATAGAGCATTGTAAGAACAACCATGATTGTTTATAATATAGAAGGTCACTTTTGTGCGAAGATTGCCTATTTGGAGTTTTAGGCGAATCTTGCCCAAAGGCTCACTCCTTCCCTGGTTGAACCCGAGAATGGTGGTGATTGTACTGGAAAGACTATGTACTGGAATCTTTAGCGCATCCAACATTGTCTTCGGCATGATGCTAAGAGCAGATCCTGGATCTATAAGGATACGATCGACTTTCATCGAATCAACATATCCTGTATAGTAGAGAGGACGATTATGCCTATTGTCTTCCATTAGCATATCATCTTGTGTGAAAGTGATATTTGGAATCAATTCCAGAACACTATGACAATGAAGACAAGAAACTGGTTCTGTTGTAGGTTTCTTCAGAAGGGCTAGACAAGTTTCAGCTTGCATGAGAGCCTCACTCAGAGTTTCTCGAGTCTCTTTGGAAAGACGCAAAAGCTCGAAGATTGACAGCCTGGCCGGTGCATTGGCTAATTGAGCCAAAATGTCGAAGTTGTAAGGCTTCTCAAGTCCGGAAGGAGATGACTTCTCCAAAGGTTTGTCAAAGCGGACTTGCTGTTTACCTTTGTCAGCGGTCGTCGGCTTGGGAGGAATGGACACCACAACCGGTGAGGGTGCAGAAGAAATATCCTCAGTGGAAACAGGCTGCACTGGAGCCGGCTCAGAAGAAGAGGCAGGATTCTCTTGAGCTTCGGGGTAATCCTTCATATAGGCTTTCCCTGATCTGGTGCCCAACAGAATTTTTTCGTCAACTATGGGGTCAAAAGACACCATGTTATAAGTCTTTATCTTGCCTTTAGAGCGGTCTTTCTTCTTGGAGGAAGAGGGAAGTTCAAACTCTGAAGCAAGATCCGGATGAATCCACATAATCTCTCCATTGTCAAGAGACAAGGGAACGAGACCTTCACTTCGTGGAGGAGGGAGATTCTCAATCTCAAGAGTAGCTTTGGGGATAGGAATAACGCCATGCTGCACCATCTGCGGAGGGAAGTCACCGAATTGAATTGAGACCATGTTTGCAGTCACAGTCTTCTCGTCTTGTTGTAGAGTGACGACGTCAGCATTGACCAGCTCCTAAATTTTGCCTTTGAGTACGTAGCATGCCCGAGTAGGATGTCCAATGAATCTATGATAGACACAATACTTGGGATGATCAGTCTTACCAACTTTATCAGGCTTCTTTGGGTCTGGAAGCTGAATCTTGTTGCTTTTGATTAAACAATCAAAGATGCTTGCAGTGTCATTCTCGTCGAAGGAGTACTCTACTTTAGGACGAGGTTCCCTTGGTGGAGGTACAGAAGGAGTAGAAGTGGACGTATGTGGAGCTACGTTGACAGCCAGAGACTCTTTGCTCTTCAAGTTGATGTTCAAAGTCTCCTTGTTCTTGCGGTTATTCTGGCGATTACCGCCACCTGATGTCTGGTGTTCATCCCGATCGGGGTTCGACATTTGTACTCCCAGCTGCTTGAACTTGTCAGCGCTAACTTCAACTGCTTTAGCGTTGACAATGAAGGATGGCCAGTCTTGGAACTGAGTTGACCCTGTCCACATACTGATGATAGGCAAAAGATTTGCCTTACAGGTGTCTATAGTGACAGCGGCCGGAGTCCCATGAGGCATCTTCAAGGCTTCTCGGCGAAATCTTTCAATAAAACTTTCAGCAGTTTCATTATGTTTTGCTTGATTTTATTAAGGGTTGACATGGTCATATCATTGATCCCCTCATAAAATCGTTCCAAGAAGATTTGTTTGAGACCCGAGAAGGAGGTGATACAGCCATCGGGCAAGCTTCTATACCAATCGTATGCTACGTCGGCTAAACAACCGACGAATACTCTGGTAAGAAGAGCGTCATTTGGCTGGTATTGGACGATCATTACCTCAAAGTGATTGATAAACTGGCTAGGAGAAGTACTACCATCAAACAGAAAGATTGTTGGAATCTTGTACTTAGGAGGAAATGGGACTTCTTTCCATTCAACCGAGTAGGGCTGCTTGATCCCCAACCTTTGCAAGTTGTCCTTCTCCTTGAAAGCCTCGAACTGAGTACGCAGGAGTTTGACAGCTTCATTAGCGTCTTCTGATGATGATGAAGGAGCAGGTGGAGTTACAGTGTTAGGGGGAGGAACAGCATGATAAGCACCACCCCCAGCACCTGATTGACTGGGTGCAGGTTGAACTTGTACAAGAGGTACTTGAGGTTGAGGAGATACTACCCCCAGCCCTGCATTGACAGGTACCGATGATGCTATAATTTTCGGACTTGCAGCAGGTACAGTCGGTGGTGTGGTATGTTGTGCCACGATGATAGAATGCATACTAGCGACCATTTTAGCCATGGTCTTCAGCTTGTCTTCTAGTGCAGCGATTCGCTGTTTCTGATTTGCAGAAGTTGAAGCATCTTGATCTTTATTGACAATATAAGCTTTCACTTCTCTTGGTACAGTGGAAGACACTGTCTGTTCAGAGCTTTCGCTGTATGCATCATAGTCGGAGAAAGAGTCATCTCCCGAATGAGAAGTAAGAAGATGACCCAAAGGATCTTGAAGAAGATTCCTTTGACCGATTGTATCTCGGCTTCGGGATCGGGTATGTCGAAATACTCCTTCAGAAGATTCCTGGAGTAAATCTAAATACCGTTGGCTAGGACGGCGAGGCTTGCCATGCTTAGAGCACTTTCTACCCCCAGTGTCTTGAGAGGTCATGTTGACAGAAGTATACAACACTTCGTCTTCATCCTCTGACTTAGGTCCAGAATTTGCAAAGTTCAGACGATCAAAGACAGATCTTTTTGTTGTTTGACAATAATATTGGATAATGACTTTGTGATTGCAATGATGATCTGATGATTGAACTGGAGGAGTCGAGACGTTGTCCCGCTTTTGCCTGAGATGTTCCCGGAGATCAAAAGATTGAGGGATCTGTTCTTTGACAATATTCGGAACATGGTTCCGATTCTTCAGATGTTTTGTCCCTTGAGTATACAGGGAAGTGCTCACTTCATTAGCATAAGTGTCAGGATTTTTGACCCTGGAAGTTTGCTTCTGATGATGTTTGGTCTTCGGCATTGGCTGTTTGCGTTTTACCGAAGTTGGTCAATTGAGATAAGTTCTTAGATCTGTAAATTCACCCCCAGGAGTTTCTGTCTAAGACACCAGCAATTTTCCCTGTTTCGATCGGGATATCTTGAGAGTTGGGAGATCTTGGAATTCTGCTACCGGGTAGGCAGAATACCTCTTTGATCAGTACAAGTTCTCTTGACATGAAGGGAAGAATCCTTGTTTGAAAGAGTTCTTGTACTGACTGGTGCCGAGGCACGTTCAGGTTGATCTTCTACGGTAAAAACCGAGAAAGACTGAGAAAAGACCAAAGGGCCTTTTCCTTTGTTTTGTGAAGAAGGGTTAGCTAAAGAGCGTTTCCCTCTGTTGTCTTCCAAGTCATGAGACAAGGAAGTTTGAGAAAAGACCAAAGGGCATTTTCCTTTATTTTGTAGAGGAGGAGGAATAGCCAAAAGACTACCCCCAGTAGATTGTGCAGAAGCAACAGGGTGCTTGGAAATAGGAGTAGAGCTTTTCCCCTTGCTGTGAGAAGAAGAGAGTTTAGCCAAAGGGCTGTCACTCCTGGATTGCGCAAGAACAGTTTGCGCATAGGTTGATGGCGCACTAGCAGGTTGCACAGGAGTAACTCTGGCAGATGACTTTCCAACAGATTGTGCAGCAGGAGTTCTTGCCTCAGAGTGTTTAGGATGCACTCTGGTTACTGGAGTAGTGGTTTGCGCAGAAAGAATTGCTGCTAACTGCGCTAGGGGCATAGGAGTCTTATACTTTGACAAGGCAGCATAAGAAGTAGTTTTTGTACTGGCAACAGCAGACTGCACACGAGTAGTTGAGACAGATTGTGCAGCAGTTGAAACAGCAGATTGCGCACCAGGCTTGGTGGCAGAATGGACAGACTGCACAGCAGTTGTCACTCCCCGTTCCCGGAATACGTATTTTTATACAAAAATGTGTATTTTTATACATGTGCAACTCATGTATATTTATTTAGTATTTATCATGTATTATCCTGTATTTAAATTCCTTTAAATTCATGTTAATTAATTTTCTGCATTTTATTTCCTGCAATTTTATTCCTGTATTTATTTCTGTATTTTATTTCCTGCTTTTAACCTCTGCTTTGCTTTCGGGTTGCATTGGTTGGACCCGACCCTATAACCTCACCTACCACCACCCTCCCTATTTAAAGCTTCCATCCCCTTCTCTCTCCTCATTACTCTCCTTCACCATTACTTCTTCTTCTTCCTCTCATCACTTCTCCACCTACCAGCAGTAGCAGCAGGCAAGTGCAATCTTGCTTCTTGCTTGGAGAACCATTTTTATGGTTCATTATTCTTCTTCTCACGATCCTGAGAGAGTTTAGTACTTAGTATTTTTGATTTCGTTGGCTTGTTTCTCCCAGATCTAAGTTTTTGTGTTTTTGGTTGACCATGGGTTTGATCTCCCAACTTGGCGTGTATTCTCGGTTGTCCATGGGTTCTGAACCATGGGAACTTCATTTCTGGCTTAGGACGAAGGTTCCTGAGTCACGTACACGTTCTTACGTGTCTGCGTGTATTTTCAGTCACGCTCACGTTCTTACGTGTCTGCGTGTATTTTAGTCACGCACACGTCCTTACATGTCAGCGTAAATTTTGAGTTACGCACCATCTTTGCATGCGTGCGTGAATTTCTTATCACTTTTCACACTTACCTTTCACGTCCATTTTCCACGCTCACTTTTCACGCTCACGATTGAGTGCGTGAATTTTCCTTCACGCTCACACTGTGCGTGCCAACGTGAATTTCTTACCACTTTTCACGCTCACTCCGACTAGACTTGTTGGCGTGACTTATTGGTCTTAGCGGGACTTGTTGGCGTGACTTGTTGGCCTTAGTATAACCTACTAGACTTGGCGTGACTTTCTAACCTGGGTGTTACTATTTGTTCTATAACTTATTCATTTAATGATGGCATGATAATTCTTCTATTATATCCTTACGCCTTTTTGCATGAACTTGATAAATCATGATAGGTTAATATTGATAATACAGATTGTTATGTGGAATGTGTCATGTGTCTTGATTGATCCATGGATACCCAGTAAGGCTGGAACTTAACTCTGAGGAGTTATAGACTCGACCCCACTGAATACTATTTGATTTTCATGCCTTGTCACCATTGATAATGATTGTGACATTAACTAATAATTGATCATGCGTTCCTAGTTGGAACTAAGAGACTGGCTAGTCGTCTTATTGAATTGAATGAATGAGACACGTTCATGTAATGAACTATTGCAATCGATTAGCCGATCCCGAATATTGGCATACAGGCACATGCAGGTTTCAAATTATTTATTTATTTATTTAGTTATTTATTTATCTTACAAAAATAGCATGTGTACTTTATGGTCAAGGCATGATTACTCCGTGGTTAGATTTGATTGTTGCATTACGCTATATAAGACCTACAACATAGCCGCACGGGTATCGTTGTAGAGTTGCGCATATCGTACCCCGTACAAAAGTACTCATTTGAATGACCATGATCCACGGCATGGGATTTCGCTTAACATAGAGGCTTTAAGTTAAATAAAATAATGATGGCATGGAGTGAATGGATTCCCGAGTTCTTACATGGCAGCCCTCTTAGGACTAGTAGTGCCCGACAGGCCGGCTGGTTCCCACAGATACTGTAAATCTGTCACACGGGCAGGGAACAGTATCTGCTTATATTATTAAATTGTACATGTTATATTAACGACGGGCGTCCTGCTGGGACTCGTCTAATTACATGATTGGCGTAATTGATTGACTGGATAGACTAGCCTTGCTCGCACATAGTAAGAACTGAGGAATCCCTATTTGCATAATTCCAGGATAACTTGGGACTCACAATAGCAAGCCGTAGTAGTTGATTGGCCGTTCAAGATGATTTGCTTGTGTACTGTACCTACTCTGTCGCCTAACTGAGATGATCAGAATATCAGGACATGACGGGCCAACTTCTGTCCTTGTTTGGTTGGGAGGTTGGTTCGAAGTGTCGTGATGTTATGTGAATTCTAGTGGAAAGCAGAGATCTATTATTATATTCTCTTACTTACTGGTTTTAGTTCTCATGTCGTGCTTCCTTGTGGTACTTGCTATTAGAGGTCTAACCTCTCTGATTTTGCATGGCCAGATTTAGAGCCGGTCCCCGAGGATCCAGCTTACTTCTACCTCCAAGATGGTCAATACTAGGGGAATGATCGCAGGAGGACTCGAGTGGGTTCCTTACTTCACCACTCGTTTTGTTATTTACTTTATACTTTGCCGTTTGGCACCGACATGTTAGTCGGATTGTCTTGCACTTACTTTTACATGATTGTAACTAAGTCAGACTGCAGCTGATAACAATTGTGTATATGTTACTATACCATCTGGCTATGTTTTGTAAAGCCAGATCTCAAGAACATTTTGACTGAGCGTTTGGGACGCCTTACTGCTTTTTCTTACATGTTCTCTATTTCTGTTTCCTTGTTCGAATGATTGAGACAATAGATGTGAAGTGACCATAGAAAGACTTTTATGTAGTATGCACCCCCTCGTCTGGTTAGACAGCATTGATCGTATTATACGGTATTCATCTACCCGTAATACGTAGCTGGCTGAGTCATTACCCCGCTCTCCAGTATTCTGGTTCTGGGGCGTGACAGCAGTCTTGCTGGCAGACTGTGCAACAGTCTTTAAAGCAGACTGCGCCACAGATTGCGCAGCAGCCTTGGTGACAGAACTGCCAGACTGTGCAGCAGTCTTGGGGACCCACACTGGGCGCACTTTGCTCGTGGCAGAAGTTGTTGCAGTGCGGGGGGTGGTCTTGGAGTTGATCATCGTCTCGTAGGCTATCTGGTTGACTTTCACAACCAGCGTCTTCTGCGTCTTTCCGATAGACGCTGTGTCACATTGAGTTGTCACTTCCTCGTCGGAGGAGAAAGTCGTCCCCAGTAGAGTCGCCATTTTGTTTGCAAAAACAAAAGTATGAACTTTATTGATACAAACTTTGTAAAAATATTACAAGAATTTTAGGAAAGTACAACTGTAGGAATCTAATCTAGAAGACGATTGCTTTATCCCTTGGACGATGTGAACTTTGAAGACGATAGCCTCGGAAGTTGAGGTTGAAGGCAAAAGCCTCGAAAGAATGCAGCAGCACTTGGGCAAGAACTCCTGAACTCTCTGATATTTCTGAACTTTATGTCTGATCCCCTTGAATGAAGACTTGAAACTCTATTTATAGAGTTCTGGAAATAACTAACTTTTAGTTATTCTGGATGGCGCAAGTTGGATTGCGCATGGACTGGATGGCGCAGCATCAGACTGCGCAGGCAGTTGTCTGGTCGTGGGCCAACTGTCTTGGACACATGGCATCATTTGATTGAAATGCGCATGATCGTGTGCAGACAGTTGCCACGTAACGAGCAATTGATGGCATGAATGCCACGTGTACTTTTGTTAGTTGTTATGATGAAGTACGCCACATGAGTTGCACTGACTTTGGATTGCGCTAGGATGGACCGCGCTGAGGTGGATTGTGCTGGGATGGACCGCGCTGAGTTGGATTGCGCCAGGATGGACCGCACAACAGACAGGCTGGCAGATTGCGCTGTATGTACAGCTGTCCTCGAACACTGTGCGGCATAATAAACGAACAGTCTCCTCGTTCTTTTTGCTGTCAGTTGTCAGAAGATTTGATTTTGTCAGGTAATGATCACTTCTGCCACGTCTGCCTGCGCACTTGAGAGTGTGCGCAGTCTGGTATGCGCAATCTGAATGATGCGCAATCTGATGTCTGCGCAGTTCATTTGAAAGTTGTATTTCTTGATTTTCATGATTTTGTTGATGGGTGCAACTTGATTTTTTAGGACCTACACTTTGTATTGCATGCTTCATGTTTGTCTAGTACACATGTTCTTCTCTCCCTTTATTATTTGAGCAAAATGGAAAACTCCCTTGTAAACATAAAAGGCTCCCCGGCATCAGTAGAACAAATAACAAGAGTAGAGTGAAAATGATAACAACCAAGAACACAAGTATAAGACATAGATCTATTAGCAGTAAAAAAAAAAGATGCATAAAATAGACTAAGCCATAAGCTGGACAAGTGCAGATGTTCGATACATAAGAAAAATAAAGCAAACTAAAGTGCAGTAGTCAACTACATAGCCAAACTAAATAAAAATATCACTAGAACATATCCATCAGCATCACAAACTACATAAGTCCAAATCCAGAAAAGTATCCTTCATGAGTATCGTCACCAGTCTCAGCTGACCTGTTGGGATCATATAAGGCCCAAGGAGAAAAGAAGTAATGTTAGGCATCAGGGTCCTCAAATATGGGTCTGGATCTGTCAGGGTGACGAAGATAAGGAATATGGCCACCAGGTGCATGGGCCATACTCCACTACATGTCTGAAATAGAGTTCCCAAGTACTTGGACCTGTAGAGTAGTCCGGTAGTCTGTTTGCTTGTGATGCTTTAGGTCAACAATGTGATGCACTTCCTCAAGACGAAAATGGTCACATATCATAACTCAAATCTCATCAAGTGTGGCTGGAGCCTCAGCAGCATGAGAAATAGTAAGAGGTGCTTGGATGTCAAATGGAATATCCTTAGCAGAAATCTCATCAACATGCTCCTTATCAGAATCAGTAGCCTGAGGACCAGTCCTACGAGCTTGGAGAAGATATGAAGGAGTGTCGTCAATCGGACAAGATTTAAGGGGAATAGAAAACCTATGGAAGATCATAGGAAGATACATCGCTAGGTTTCACCCTTTCTTGCGACACCTAACCAAAGCTCCGATCATAGTCTTAGGCAAACTGAAAGGAATACCAAAATGAAGATGATAGAGGGCTGACATCTCCAAGTATGTGATCTCATCGATAGATCCCGTCTTGGGTAGAAGAGAAGAAAACACCGTATGATCAGCTCATAGTGAATACCCCCTTCTTTTATTACTATTATTACTAGTATTCATATTTTAATATATTATTAATTAAGTTTAGAAATCAAATATCTATATATATGTCCTACCTTAATTAGTTTATATAAATTTAGTTTAATAGCTAATGTTACCTAGTTTTAAGGTATATATATATATATAT
>JANAVB010034237.1:27500-50671 GCA_029216955.1 Iris pallida
TCTACTACATGGCTCAGATTGTACACATATTTTTGTAGCTGCAAAATATGGAAAATATTGTGTACATCTGACAATGCTGGTGGTAATGCAATTTGATAAGCTACTGGGGCGTCTCGCTTCAGTATCTCGAAGGGACCGACAAATCTTGGACTCAGCTTCCCCTTTGCTCTAAATCTGGTGACTTCTCGCATAGGAGATACCTTCAGAAACACATGGTCGCCTTCCAGAAATTCAAGTGGTCTTCGGTGGGTATGCTTTTCTGCCGACTCTATGTAATCTTCAATCTTTCCTGTATGAGTTGAACTTTCTATACGGTCTGTTCCACCAATTCCGGGACAAGAATCTGTTGCTTCCCTTCGTCCCCATAAATGGGTGATCTGTAATTCCATCCGTACAAGGCTTCGTATGGCATCTGAATGCTGGATTGATAGCTGTTATTGTATGCAAATTCGGCCAGAAGTAGATGGACGTCCCAACTTGACTTGAAGTCAATTGCATAGAGTCGTAGCATGTCTTCGAGAATCTGATTCACACTCTCTGTTTGGCCGTCGGTCTTAGAATGGTAAGCTGAGCTAAAGTTCAACTTCGTACCCAGAGCCGACTGAAGGCTACTCCAAAAGTACGATAAAAACTGTGCATACCAATTAGAGACGATGGATACTGGAACTCCGTACAGCCGCATATCTCGTCAAGATAAATCTTGGCAAGACGATCGACACTCTAAGTAACTTTAATGGCAATGAAATGCGCTGACTTGGTCAGTCAATCGACGATGACCCAGATGACATTATTTTCTCGTGACATCTTCGGCAGACTAACAAAAATCTATGCACATGTGCTGCCACTTCCATTCCGGAATCGCCAGGTTCTGCATCTCTCCGCCCAGCCTCTGATGCTCAGCTTTCACCTGCTGATAGGCCATGCATTACGACACAAAGAGTGCCACATCTCTCTTCATTCCGTACTACTAGAAGGTTATACGGAGGTCCTTGTATGTCTTGGTACTGCCTGGATGCAAGGTATATTTTGTATAGTATGCCTCCGACACTATCTCCTTTCTAAGTTCTGAGTCATCCGGAATACATAGCCTACCTTTTAATCGTAGCACGTCGGTCTCATCTTCCGCAAAGTCAGTTGCCCTACCCATTGAAATTAGCTTTCATACTTTCTTCAGGTACGAATTATCCTTCTAAGCGGTCTTGATCTTTTCCCGCAAGTTTGACTCTAGACTTAGTTGCGCCAACTGTATTCCCTGAATCAAATCCAGAGGTCGATGCCCATCTCCTCTAAATCTCGTAGTAGTCTGCTATTGATGGATAGCGAGGCAATGTATTTCTGACTCAGAGTGTCTTCCATGACATTTCCCTTGCCCGGCATGTAGTCGATCATCAAGTCATAGTCTTTGATCAGTTCTAGCCAACGTCTCTGTCGTAAGTTTAGCTCCTTTTGGGGTGAAGAGATACTCGAGGCTCTTGTGATCGGTATAGATCGTGCATGCAACACCATAAAGATAGTGATGCCACAATTTTAACGCAAACACAATTGCCGTTAAGTATAAGTCATGTGTATGATAGTTCTTCTCATGCGGTTTTATTTGTTTGGAGGCGAAAGAGATCACCTTGTCTCGCTGCATGAGCACACATCCCAAGTCCTGGCCTGAAGCATCGCTGAATATTTAAAACCCTATACCCCATCTGAAGTGCAAGTATAGGGGCCGAAATGAGCCGCTGCTTCAGCTCCTGGAATAAAGCTTCACAGTCGTCCGACCACTCATACACGACTCCCTTTTGAGTAAGGCAAGTCAATGGTGATGCAATCTTCGTAAAATATTTCACAAAGCGTCTGTAGTATCCCGTCAAACCAAGAAAACTTCGAATCTCACTAACCGACGTAGGCCGCTTCCAATCAGCAACAACTTTAACTTTCTTCGGGTCGACTGTAATACCTTCGGATGAAATGACGTATCCAAAAAATGATACGCTGCTCAGCCAAAATCATACTTGCTCTGCTTTGCATACAACTGATTCTCTCGAAGAGTCTGGCACACGGTCCGTAGTTGTTCTACATGTTGTGCCTTGTTCTTCGAGTAGACAAGAATATCGTCAATGAAGACTACAAACAAATTTATCGAGAAATGGTTCGAAACATCCGATTCATAAGATCCGTAAAGGCAGCAAGGCATTCGTTAGGCCGAATGGCATCACTAAGAACTCATAATGGCCGTATCGAGTGTGAAAGGCTAATTTTGGCACGTCGTCCAGCTTGATCTTAAGTTGATGATAGCCCGAACGAAGATCAATCTTCAAAAATACCGAGGCACCTTGTAACTGATCGAATAAGTCGTCTATGCGGGGCAATAGATACTTGTTCCAGACGGTAGCTTTGTTCAGCTCTCGATAATCGACGCACAGACGCATTGACCCATTATTTTTTCTTCATGAACAACAAAGGCGCCCACATGGCAAAATACTAGGCCTAATGAATCCCTTGTCGAGCAATTCTTGCAACTAGACATTGAGCTCCTTCAGCTCTGCAGGGGCCATTCTGTATGGGGCCTTGGAAATTGGACGGGTATCGGAGAATGTGTTGATGTTGAACTCGATTTTTCGGTCGAGTGGTATGCCATATAGCTCGTCCGAAAATACGTCAGAGAATTCTGCCATAACATCGGTCTGACCCACATTTGTACCATCCTGTCGCATGTCTCGAACGGACGCAAGTAGCCTTCACATCTGGAATACAACATCCTCTGAGCAAAATTGCTGAGATCACCATGCAGATTAATGATGCTTCACCACACGAGTAGCAGAATTCGAACACTCCAGGTATGCAGAAGGTGACCTTATTTCCTACGTAGTCGATGGTGGCATTATAAGCGTCAAGCCAATCCATTCCTTATATGATGTCATAGTCCTTAATATCTAGAACTGTCGCAGCAAGATACACATGTTTACCTCCAATACAAATGATTTCGTTTCTGTAGCCGGTGTGTGTAAGTAATTGTGTGCCCCACGGGATGTTAACGCTAAGGTTAAGGCCCAGAGGTGTTACGAGGAATTTGTGCTCGACGGTAAAATCTGTCGATATAAAACTATATGTAGCACGAAATCGAATAGTACACGAGCATGCACTTATTAAAAAGTAATATACCTGTCATAACTGTATCTAAGGTGAACATCTCATCTCGAGACATGGCGTAGACGTGGCCCTGGGCATTAGGGTGACGGTCTTGGCTATTCTGTGGGGGCTGATGTGCTCGAGGCGCAGGAACTTGATTCCCCGGACGGTGCTGTTGATGCTAAGGCCGGTTTAAGTTTCTTCTTCGGTTCGGACAATATCTACGAAAGTGGCCCCTTTTTTGCAGATGAAACATCTACTATCATGAACTTCACAGTCGACGGTAAGATGTCTGTTTTGGTTGTATTTGGTACAATAAGGTCCCTAGTTCTGTGTTTGATATCCGCCCTGGTGCCCGTTGTTTAGACATTTTTTCATGTTGTTACCGATCGCATGGCTAGGGCGCTTGTGATGGTATGTATGCACAACGCCGGCAGAGACTGGAGGGTATTGGCGTTCAAGGCTGTCACCCTCATTTTCCGTATTTCTCGTATTTCGTATTTATACTCGTATCTGGGTTTTTGGCATGTATTTTTATTTTTTCTCAACTTGTGGGATTTTGGCATTTTTCGTATTTTGGGTTTTGGCATGGCTCGGTTTTATTTTGATTGGTTCGGTTTTATGTGAGTTGGATCACCTTAACCTATGCTACCCTTCATCCCCACCACAACCCCCTCTTTATATCCCCACCTACCACTCTCTCTCCTCATAACCACCATTTATTTCCTTCTTCTTCTTCTTCTCCTTCCTCAACACAACTCTCCCAACCCTAGGCAAGTGCATCTTGCCACTTCATGAGAGCCCTATTTTCTTGGTTCATTTGCTAGATTAGGACATGGTGATCGACATTAGAACTTGGTATTTTGTGATTTGAAGTCTCCTTTGCTCTAGATCTAAGCTATTTCTATTTTCGGATTTTGTATGGTTTGATCTCTTTAAGTTGGATTTTCATGGGTTTTGGTGTTTCCAAGTGGAAGAGCATTCAATTCTACTCCAGTTGGAACTTTGGAAATCCAGATTTGGAGTTCGGATGGCCAAGTTCTGAACTTTTGAAGCTTTGGGTTCATCCATGGTGTTCTTGCTGTTTGGAGAGGACAGTGAGCAGTATGCAGAGCTGTTTAGCTTACGCACCCAGAGCTACGCGCGCTCTTTAGCGCTGCGTACGCAGACTTGAGTACGCTTCCTGTTGGAAGCGTGTCTCCTGACTGACGTGCGTGACTTTTCACGTACACTGCTCCCTTGAGTGTGCGTGACTTTTTACGTACACTGCTCCCTTGAGTGTGCGTGACTTTTCACGTACACTGCTCCCTTGAGTGTGCGTGACTTTTCACGTACACTGCTCCCTTGAGCGTGCGTGACTTTTCACGAACGCTGCTCCCTTGAGCGTGCGTGACTTTTCACGAACGCTGCCCCTTGAGCGTACGTGACTTTTCACGTATACTGCTCCCTTGAGTGTGCGTGACTTTTCACGTACACTGCTCCCTTGAGTGTGCGTGACTTTTCACGAACGTTGCTCCCTTGAGCGTGTGTGACTTTTCACGAACGCTGCCCCTTGAGCGTGCGTGACTTTTCACGTACACTGCTCCCTTGAGTGTGCGTGACTTTTCACGTACACTGCTCCCTTGAGTGTGCGTGACTTTTCACGAACACTGCTCCCTTGGGCGTGCGTGACTTTCACGTACGCAGCTCTCCAGCGTGCGTGACTTTCACGTACGCTGCCCTCCTGCGTGCGTGTTTTATTGCGTATGCATTCCCCCTGCGTGCGTGCTTTTGTGCGTACGCATCCCCCTGACCCGTATTTTGATATTTTATTAGATATTTTATGCCTATTTTATATCCTTACGCCTTTGTCATAAACTTGATTTTATTTAATATGTTTGGAATGACTATTGTACATGGCTTGGTATGACAAGGAACTCACATAACCCGACAGTGACCCGTAGTGGTGCACTCCTGACATGACTAATCTGATATAATAGTGGCCCGTGGCGGCGCACTCCTGACTTGACTTGACTTGTAACTTGTAACTTGACCTGCCTTGACACCGTGGGTGGTTCATTCTTGCTTGCTTGTTAAATCCACTTGTCCAGTCTCGCATCATGTCTAGGATGAGACTCCTGAGTACCACGGTCAAGAGTACCTACTAAAATGGATTAAGGTTAATAACTAGAATAACACAGTAGTCATGAAGAGATGACACAGCTACAGGCGATCCCGTTACCTGGGCGCTCTTGGGATCTGTAGCTTGCCGTCGAGTAGGGCACATTTCCAGCGCACCGTCGAGTGTTGCACCCTCTAAGTCACCTAAGGGTACATTTGTCTCCCGGGCGATGTACCACCTAAATTCAATCCTAATCTTTCGTCCTGGGTAACCTGGATGGTCTGCAGGGCTTGTGGCTGTGGAACAATCTCACTGCATCTTGTTAGTAATTAGGCCTGTGATAACCCTAGTTAGTTAAAGTAGTAAGCCGTAGTATCTGCTTGGCCGTGATTGATTGAATGAGGTATAACCAGTCTAGTCATGTCTTGATCCAGTACAAGATTGCTTCCTGTCTTGATTTCTTACATTATTATCTTGCCGATAAATGGTGGGAAACTAAGTTCTATTCAGATGAAGGGTTACAACCCCGGTCCTTGTTTGGTTTACGGGTTGTAACCTGGCTATCGGAATAGTTCCATGGTTATCTCGTCGTATATCATCCTGACATGTTTTCATTAGTTTTAATTTTAATATTAGATTTTCTTGTGCTGATTGCTGGCTTTTGTTCTTATTTCGTGGCCCCCTTGTGGCACTTGCTCTTTCTGGGGTTGACCCAGCTGGTTTTGTGTGGCCAGATTTTGGAGCAGCTCCCGAGGATCTACCAAGCTTCCAGCCCAATGGTGGCGACTAGAAGGAACCCGGGCTACGAGTGGGTTTTCTATTTTGTTTCGCTCACTCTACTGTAAAATTATTCTTTTGAGGCGTTTAGCCGACGAGCACCTGTTAGCTCGATGCACTTTTACTTACTGTCTGCCTACGGGCTATAAACATGATTAACAAATCCTAGGGTTGATCATGTATGACTAAACTATTGCTAGTCCTAACATTTTGTAACGACAAGCTTCATGATCAGCTGAATATGTAATATTTGGGACGCCTTATTATTGTATATTTAATGATCATACATCTTGCGACCTTACTCACTTGCTTGTGATTGAGACATTAGGCTTGTTCATGACCATAAGAGACTGTTGGCTTGTAGTAAACCCTCATATATCTAGACAGCCGTGACCGTATATCGAGGTGGTTTCCATTTCAATATACGTAGCTGGCTATGTCTGCCCCGCTCTCCAGTATTCTGGTTCTGGGGCGTGACAAAGGCGGAGGCCGTGATTGAGAGACTTCCCTATCGTTTTGTATTCCGGAACAGACACGTAGGCAAAAATAGCGGGCCGCAAACCTACTTCAAACCATCGAGCGTGACTCTCCGTGGTTAGCACGAATGCTCCAGCAATTTTGGCCAACTTGTTGAACTCTGCTGCATACTGCCGTATCGTCATATTCCCTTGCCTCAACTGCATAAATTCATTCTCCTTCTCCTGTCGAACGGCTGCGGGAAGGTATTCAATTTCAAACGACTTTCGGAAGGTGGCCCAAGTGATTGTCATCGTCTCGTCGTCGCGTCTGAGTGCTCGCTTTTGCATGGACCACCAGTCGTGCACTTTCAGTCGGAGTTGAAGTTGAGTACATACGACTTTCTTGAACTCATTAACGCCCAGAAGTTTGAAATGGTCTTCCAGCTCCTCTAACCAGTCGATCGCCTGAGAGGGATCTTCGATACCGTTGAAGGAAGCGCGACAATTCTTTGTGAATTTCGACACCTCAAAGTTGGAACTTCTCGGTGCTGCAGGTAGACGCTCGGGCACCTCCGGTTTGACATTGATCGGTCGGACCGTAGGCTCGGTTATGGCATATATTGTCGTAGAATTGTTATTAGCCACAATTGTCTGGACTATCTGCTAAAGAGTATCAAGCTGCTTCTGCTGTAACTTGAATTGGGGCTCAAACCGGTTCTCGAATTGAGTCTGGCGTACCTCAGTTTACCATCGATGGAGCTCATTTTGGCACTGGTTGGCCTCGAACTGACGTTGTTGCGCCTTTAGCATGCATAGCATCTGTTCTATGGGGGCGTTTGAGGGTTCCGAACTTGAACTACTCGAGCCGCTCGAAGCACCATCTTTGTAAGCCCCCTGAATTTCCCGATTTTTTTTAAAATTTTCTAATGAATTATTTTCAATAATTCATTTCTATATAATTAATTTTTGATCATTAATGCTCTTCACCGTGACTTGGAATTCTAGAGCAACAGGGATGCCAGTCTCTGGAAACTACCTTCTTGAAGTTTGTAGTAGACGAGATTACCTTCATGTTGATATATGGTGTCCCACTCAAACTTGTTCCCTTGTGCTCCATTTGCTTCGCGCAACTTTCGGGTCAATTTAGACCAATTTATCGTCTGCCGTAATTCGTGATTTAACTTCCAATTAAATTTTCGGGCCCGACATCGGTCCAATCTAGTCGACCCAATATATGGCCCTGGCCTGTTTTGAGTAAACTATGCAGGTGCCACTTGCGTGCCACAATTTCGATCTCCCTTGTGCTCCTATTTCATCCATGATTTAATTTGCTTAATTTATAAATTAATTAAGCCTTGGCTTCGACTTTGTCCGTTTTGGCCCAACCCGGCTCGACCGGACCCGAGCCCAAGCTCCATATTGTTCTTTCATGACTGCCCAAATACCCTACATAATTTTTCTATTTATCCAATTTTGAAAATATCTCTCCTCTCTATTTTACAAATATCTCATGTATATATATACATATATATATAAGCAAATATCTTTCTCTCTCTCTTTACACCACACCTCACCCTCTCCTCTCCCCACGTGAGCAAACCCCCATGCTGGTACACGAACACCCCCCATCTCTATCTACTTTCTTTCTCTCAATAATATCTCACTCTCTCTCTCTCTCTTTATATTATATATACACACATATGCATCTCTCTCTCACCCCATCATCATTCTCTCTCTAACATATCTCCATCACCCACACTCCTCCCTCACCTAGCAGCCGACCTAGGGTCAACCCCTCTCTCTACTCCACAACCTCTTCCCCCTCTCCTCTCGGTCTACTCCTCCCCCACAAAACCGAGAGCACTTCTCCCCCTCCCTTCTTCATCTCCTTCTCCATTCTTCTTCACCTCCACTCCACCACCACAGCAGCTACCTCCAGCCCGCTGCTCGCCGCACCGCGTTGCTGTCGCCTGGCCGCACGCACCACAGTCGCGCGCAGCAGCAGTTGCAGCAGCAGTGGCAGCAGTGAGCGGCGGCAGCAGCTGCCATGGCAGCGGTCGCAGGCGCCGGCGGGTGGCCGCGGGCCACCGCTTGGCCGGCCACCCATGGCCGGGCAACCTCGGGCGAAGCCCCCTTGCCGCCTCCGTCGTCCTCGATGCGGGAAACGGGCTATCCGTGCGTTTTGCACGAGATCCCGCCGTGACGCGCGCGGGAACGGAGTGCAATTTCGACGTTTCGGGACATCAACTTCACGCACATTTTTTGGGAAATCCGAACGTTGGATCGGCGAACTTTTTGCTCCGTCGCAATTTCGGTATATACCCCTTCATTCCTGTCAAATTTCATCCGTTAATTCCGTCGTTTGCTATGTGAAACCGGCCGCCAAGTTGACGTTTTAAATTATACTGTTTTTGGACAGTTTTGCGACGCCAACTTCGCGGGTTCGTATCTTCGTCGTCGCAGCTCCATTTTGCGCGCTACCAGTTCCGGTGCACAGCTGGTAAACCCTCTTCCTGCCCCCTTTAGATTTCATTTCAGTTTGAGCATGTTAGGTCGGTCGAATTCGACGCCAAAGTTGGCCGTTCGAATTCTTAGTGTTACACTTGTAAAATTCCATTTTTGAACCTGGGACTCCGGATTCAATTTCTGACACCACCAGTAGACTCGTGGCGTCGTTCTGGTATATTTTTATATAAAGTTTGCTTAATTTGGAGGACGTGGGCCCTGGCACGCATTTCGGTGCAAAGCGGGTCCCACTTTCTGAGTCAATGGGACTTTTTGACGTCGGCTCATCGGAATCCAATTTCGGATATACTGTTGAGTTCGTGTCGTCATTCTGGACTCGTTGACATATAATTTGCTGAGTTTTGATGACATTTGCACCGGCACGTATTTCCGTGCAAACCGGATTCCAAATGTCCGTGTCAACGTATCATTTTGAGATCGGCACATCGGAATCCCGTTTTGGACATACCGTTGGGTTCGTATCATCATTCTGGATTCGTAGACATATAATTTGCTAGGTTTTGTAGACTTCTATCCTGACACGTTTTTCGTTGCAAAGTGTGTCCAACGGCGGACATCATTTTGGCCCGAAATTACCGTTTTGCCCCTGTGTCCAAATTAGACTTTTGGACATGCTATTCTAGCTATTTTGACCATTCTGGACACGTTGGTGATGTTAGTTTCATCATCCGACAACATCTGTAGATTTCTTCCCTTTTGTATCACCCTATTATTATAATATTTTCTCCTTTGGTTGTTCTAGAGACCCGTCGATTTCAGTGATTTCTAAATCACCGAAATTTATAAGTTGACTTTGGAGATGTTTATAGAGACTAGCTTGACCTTTATTGACCATGGTTGACTAGATTGACTAGATGTCGAAAGTAGAGTCAACATTTGACCTAGGTTTGACCAGATTTGACCAACGTTGACTTTTTGACCAAAGTTAACTGTAGGTCAACCATTGACCTATTTGACCTAGATTAGACTTAGAGTTGACCAAAGTTGACCAGTTGACCAAAGTCAACTGTACGTCAACCTTGACCCAGTTGTCTTAGTTTGACCTAGATGTTTAGTATGTCTTTTGACCCTGATCAGCTCTTGTATTATTTCATCTTTAGGTCTGTGGTTTTACTCTGAACCCTGATTCATATTGACAGCAGAACCCAGGCGAGTACATTCTCTGATAATATTTCTGTTTTATGATATCGTCTTTGTTTCTAGTATTTAGTGTAGATATCCTTGTTCTCTTGACACATTGTTCACACGGACTGGTATTTGTCTGGATCCCGTCATAAGATGTTATTCCTCTTATATATGGTATGCCTTGTGCAAGTCTTCCTAGTTCTTTCTGTATTGTATAGACAGGATTCCTGCGAAGGCTAGCTACCTTCTCAGAGAATCACGTGTCATGACGTGTCATAACTGGATCCACTATATTAGTCAGGGATGGGGGTGTTAGCGTAGATATATGATCAATACCCCACAGATATTGTATCATATGTATAGTGTTAATCATACACTCACGTATGATTAGCCAGGCCAAACATTGTATCAAGTTCTAAGCCGATCACATGTTGAAACTAATACTAAACTCACATAGATATGGTTCCGGATTTTTGTACATGATTTATACTGTTTTCCTGTTCTTACATTCAGTTACAGTCTTGACATGCCTTACCATGATTCATGTACACATTATGTAGCTCCCCTTCCCGAATTTTTATATATTTTTATTATTATTTACTTTATTGAATTTTATTATTATCGCTATTATTATTTTTATTATCATTATTATTGAGGTCGTTATTTTATAATATTATTATTATAATTATTGGTTATATTTATTTGGTTATCAAATAAATGTGATTTAATATATATATTCATATTTGTAAGAAATAGACCTTACTCTAGAAATGTATAATATTGGATTTTTATTTAGGTTTTATGGATATATATATAAGTATGTGTACGAGAATATAGGTATATGTACGCATTTAATAGATATATTATATATAAAAAATAAATAAATATATTAATATTTTATTTGGAAGTATATTTTATACTGATTTTAAATATTATAGATTGAATATGGTATTTATATCAAGGTATATATGTTTATAAATATATATTGTGTATGGGTGTGAATATATATAAGCCGATATATAAATATTTGTGGATATGTATAAGTCTGTATAAATATTCGTATGTATATTATATGTGTATATATAGATTATATATATATATGTATATACATGTATAGTTAAAATAAGAAAACATAAAAAAAGAAAAAAAGAAGTAGAATGAATAGAATAAGCAACCAAAGCAGTAGAAGCAAGTACCCCGGCCCAAACAGGATAATCCCAACCCAGCCTTAGAGGCCAGCCGGCTAGGCAGCCCCTGCCTAGAGCTCGAGCCCACGGGATGGGCATTCCCGAGCAGAGAACTAAACCCCCAGCCGACTTTAAGTTCATATATATTCCTATATACGCGAACTCAGCGAGAGTTCGAGAGAGGAGGGCGCGGAACACCAAACCCTAACAACAGCGCCCGCCGACCCCCACACGAGGGCGACTTCCCCCACGCGCCACCCCGTACGCCGCTGCGGGCGGCCTCCGGCCGGCCAGGAACGCCGCACGTGCGCGCGTGCGCGAGTAGGAGCAACAGCAGCAAGGACAGTTTCTACTCTACTTTGCGACGAGTTTTCTCCCTCCACGTTCCATGAATCCTCGAACCAATTGCACAGGTATACTCCCAACCTATACGGCTCCGTTCCTCTGCAAGTAGAATATGTTAATTCGTAGTAACTGCGTCAAGAATTCGATCCAAAGATCGAAAAATCTCGAAATTCGGAATATAGAGACTGTCCCAAAGTCCCCAGTTTGAGTCCCGATTTCTTGCAAAACAGTGATCTATTTCGAAATCCTTTTGAAGGCGTTTATCGACAACATGTAGGGCAACAAAACCCTTCTTGTAGTTTTAAATATATCTAGGTATTCACTAAATAAAACCTGTGTAAAGTTCACGAAAAATCTGTTTTCAAAACTAGAAAAATCGCTCCACACGACGTACGTCACGCCAATCCGGACGACGTGGTCGCGTACCGAAAGGATCGAAAGCTGCGTAACGGCTTCGTGGTCGTGTGGGCTTTGACGGAATTCAAATTGGTCGCGTGTGCGCGACGAATTTGATGCGTATCCGTCGAAATTCACCGTATCGTGCACGTTGCAAATTCTCCAATTACTTTGTGCACTCATCGATCGAGACAAAACTTGCGCCAACAGAACCGTATCGTTTTTCTGGTCCTGTATGCCAAGTTTGGTCCGATTCTGAGACCGTTGATAAAATCACCGTTTTGCGGGCCCCACGGTCCCACTCAACGGGCGATTTTGTGCACGGGCCGCCGGAATCCAACTTTGGACATACGGTTGGGTTCGTATCGAAAAACTGGATCCGTAGACATGTAGTTTGACGACTTTAGAGACCGTTGACTCTGGCACGCTTTTCGGTGCAAAGCGGATCCAACGGTGGACATCATTTTGGCCCGAAATTACCGTTTTGCCCCTGTGTCCAGAATTGGACTTAAGGACAGGCAATCCTAGCTAATTGGAATATTCTGAGATCATTGGTATTGTTTATTTCAGCTTCCGGGGACTGTTGTACGTGTTTTGACTATTGTGGTATTTTGAGTGGCTTGGATCATCGGTTTCACCAGCCAGGACCACAGGCGAGTACAGTTTATTGTTTGCATTTCGATATTGATCTTTACTATATTTCATTGATTAGTCATTAGTTATGTGATTTTTATACTCTTATAAATTGTTGAGTCGGAATGAGAAGTACCAAGGATGTGTGATCAGACCGTAGACATTGTAGATATGTAGACATTGGATATTGTAGACATTGTAGATATTGTAGACATTGTAGATATCGTAGACATTGTAGATATTGTAGACATTGTAGATATTGTAGACATTGTAGATATTGTAGACATTGTAGATACGTAGACATTGTAGATATCGTAGACATTGTAGATATTGTAGACATTGTAGATATCGTAGACATTGTAGATATGTAGACATTGTAGATATCGTAGACATTGTTTATTTTATGCAGTAGACATCGTAGACATTGTTTAAATTCTGCAAGTAGATATCGTAGACCGTGCGGTGTAGTACCCCAGACCGATCACATGTCAAAGGTACTTCTAACGGTGGAAAGTATATTGGTCTATTTATTACTATTGATTTTTCTTACGGCTTTACTGTTATTTTCAAAACTCATGATTGATGCCTAACCTTTGTCTTATAGTCATTTTCTTTATTTGAAATTGCATTCAGTGAATTGTGCTCGTTCCATTCCTGACTGGAAACCAACATTTTCAGGTTAGCCGTGGATTCACTTAGCTTGGGAGTACGGGTACTTACAGACGAAGCCTAGAGACTAGTTAGATAGTGGACTGGTAGTCATTCAAATATTTGTACAAGTTTATATTTTCTGCAAATGTAAAATTTGAATATTGTAAGTTAAATTAATTATGTGAATGAGCATCTTTGTGATTATGATCTTCATGGCCGTGACAGCGTACTACCGTCGACACTGCGGCGTAGGCTGGCTTGGACACGTCTCGTGTCCGTTTAAAAAAAAAAAACGGGTGCGGGTCGTGACAAGTTTTGTGGTGGCCCATGCAGGTCAGTCTTCGCAAATCACGCGAACTCGTGATAGTACTTAAGTTAGTTGTACTATTGCGAGCCTGCGACTAGGAAATGCTCATTCACGAATTAATTTAATTTAAGAGAATGACTAGGACTAGGAGTCCCTTTATACAAATTTACCGATGGGTAGTCTAGGCCATGCAATGTAGATGAGGGTTAATGATTTTGACAGTTGTCAGATCTTCATAGGTACACTATTACCTCTTGGTATGGCGATATGATCCAAAGTGGATAGATGATTCACTCGGGAGGCAGAGCTTCCTAGAATTAATGATCTAACCCAGATGAATTATTCAAATTCCTTCTGCTTGCCTCTTTAGATATCATCCTCACATCTTAGTCCAAATTGCCCATTTAGTTCGTATTTTTCCCTAAGAATTATTATTTTATATAATTTTGATTACGTTATCCCCATACGAACTCGAGTTAGTTTCGATTCAAGTTTTCCTCAAAGGCTTGAATACACATGGAATAGTTAGAATGTTTGTATTTCTTTTGTCCTCAGTTATTTCTCCCTGTTCAATCCTTTATTTTAAGGGTTGTGACTGATAGGACAAATGTTTACGCTTTATTTCATAGTCAACTTGTTTGAATCTATAGAAGCCCATGAAGATTTACAAATATAGTTAAGGGAATATTAGTTATCTCATAATGGCAGGACAGTAGCGCGCTGTCGCCATTTATTTGAATTATGAAGACCCTGGATTCCCTGCAGCCAGCAGCGCACTGGCAAGGCACAACCCCTAGAGGTGAAATTAGTTTAAGAAAATATATAGGTTATAGAATATTCCTAAAACTATGGCTAAGAGGTCCTCTTTTGACCGTAACCCTTGTGTCAATATAAGGTAGAGTATCGAATAGCATAGCACCCTGAAATCACGAATCCAAGGGTTTACCACAGCCCGAGTCTACGGGCGAGGCGTAACTCTCGGTGAAATGACTTCAAAAGTGATTACAGGTTTAGGATACTATGGAGGATAGGACAATGCCATATATGTCCCATAAGATCCAAAGCCAATATTAGTGGAAGTTCTGTAAGTTGAGTAGCATGTCTCCCAACCTAGCATTATGTGGTCCTTGTGATCTATTGACGAGGTAATTAACCGACACTAATAAGTTACCAAGAATATAGAATCCAGAGTTTCTATAACCCATTAGTTGACCAAGACCTTATGGATAGGAAGATTTTAGAAAGATTGTATAAGCAAGGTCACCAGGTAAGTTTTGATTCTCTCTAAACTCGAACTACTTGTGCCTCTTTTCAAAAATCTCGCGTGCTTATATCTTGACTATCTTGACCAACGCTGCTATTACAGCCTAGTTTTTGCAAGCTTACTCTTTTATCGAGCTTGATTCGAGGCATATGTTTAGTGGGGACGCCTGCTAACTTATTGTCTAATCAGAATCAGTGTATTATGGTCTGATCAACCATGATGCATTTGGTTCGCTTTTTGTTTAATTACATTATGTGGATGGAGATATATAGGTATCTATGATCTCATCCGCAACTGCTTGGCAATTCCTCTTGAATTATAGTTCGCCCTTGAATCACGAAATTGTATTCAGTAATAACTCCCTTGAATTCTTTATTGTTTTTGTCTTTCACCGAGTTGGGAAGACGAAAGCTCATAATTGATAGATAGATAGATACCTAGTATTCCCATGACCATGATGGACGTCTACGTAAGTGTAGCTACCATCGGCCAGCCATGTGACTAGAACCATGCCTTAAGTTACTCATCTCCTCCCGATCCTCAAACTACTATTGGAACCCCTAGCCATCTGAAGTTGAGAATGATTAGGGTTTACCACTGGTCAAAATGCCAACCTATGAGACTATCTATTCTCAAAAACCAAATGTTGTGAGCCTTTAATCATTTGCTTGAAGCTTGGTTTAACTAGAACCCTTGTGACAATAGTCCGGCAGGTTTGACCCCAATAGAATTTAACGACTCAGTTGTTAGAAACCTCTTCGAATGATGTGCCTTAGAGTTGGTTACCCGATCGATAACTCTTGTATATTGTGGACGAGTAGATCATTCTATTTTATCGACCATGTGTCATTGCACACGCACTCGTTTTCCATTTATTGAAGAACGATCCTAGACTTGACTTATATCTACCGTATTCTGTTATGCCACGCCTCATTCTTTAGTAACAAGAGACTAGATACATTATCCGGACTTTAGAATTCTTCTAGCCTCTTTGTTCCTGAAACCGTGTCCTAATTCTAAGGTGGGTAGACTGTAAGTCTCCTGAAGTTTAGGGATATATGAAGATCACCGATTGATTAGAATAATTTTTATTTTGATGATAGTAGTGCCCTATGGACTCCCACTTTCCATTTAGAATATTTTGTGTCCCCGACCGTGTCATAAATATTCGGAGCACCAGACCAGCTTTTACCTTCCAACAAACTCCATTTGCAAGTTCTAGACGAGTCCACCTTCATCTAGGTATATCCTGTCCCACTCAAACCCGTCCCCTTGTACTCTATTTTTGGGGTACGACTTTCAGGTTAAAAGGATTAGCCATAACTCTTACCATAATAGCGGTATACTTCTCGACTTCCATTAGAGACTCAACTTTGACTCGAATCTTTCGACCCAATATATGGTTATGGTCGACTGCAAGCCCACTACGCACATATCACTAGTGTGCCATTTAATTGTGTTTCCTCGTGCTACTTAAACACAAAAGTCATTAAAGGCGCATTTTGGACTTTAGGGACCTAGCTAACCAACCCGACCGACAACTAGCTCAACCACTTGGGTGGAAACCTATTCTAGGTTACCCTAATCTAGTAGGAATAGTTTTACCATTGGGATCTTGTCCAGTCCATATAGATCGAAATCCAATGTTCATCCAACCAATGACTGATGTCCAATAGGGAGCCCATTAAGACCCAGTAGAACCCATCCATGCATACCATCGTATTTTGGACTGTAAAACCGCACTAGTTGAAATAGGCCCCTGCTACGTAGTCACCACCTCTTAGAATGAGAAGTCGTTCGTAACCTTTACTCCAACAACTTGGAAGTCGAGACATGATCTTGTATTACATTTATACCCTTGCTCGTGTGTTTAAATAACCACAGAAAAGATCACGATCTTGGTTTCTGAAATTCCGTTCTATTATGGAACTGTTTAAAAAAAAATTCGAGAACGAAATTTCTGTATTATCGGATTGCAAGCTCCTATAAGAATGAAAGCTCTTAGACTTAGCAAGTAACTGGACTAGAGTAGCCCAATCTAGCAAAATTGGTAAATGGTTCATAGATCTTCTTTCTAGCTGCATCATTAGATACCCTCTACCGCTCTTGAAACTTCCTAATTATCCTCGGTTATTCTTCCTTATTTTTCCGTCCTTTTATTTCAGAGCGACGGGGGATCATGCCTATTAGAGTTTACTAATACTTCTTAGCCACTTGTGTAAGTTGTCGTTGAATTTTGGAAGTTGCTTGATAGATAGGAGAGGGTTACAGATACCCTATACCGTAGATATCTATTTTAGCAAGTAGTGGGATGATTACGAGATTTGAGGGAGTAGCGAGACCAAAGGTGGGTAGAAGTCCTCGGAGTTTCGAAATTGCAAAATGGCTAGAGGAAGAATACAATCCATTTTTTTGAGGAATTAAAATTTAAGGAGATTGTGGTAATAGTGGATTTATTTATTATTATTTTCTTATTTTAGACAGGTGTACGAGTTAGAATTTCGAGGACGAAATTGTTTTTAAGGTCGGTAGATTTGTAGCTCCCCTTCCCGGATTTTTATATATTTTATTATTTACTTTATTGAATTTTATTATTATCGCTATTATTATTTTTATTATCATTATTATTGAGGTCGTTATTTTATAATATTATTATTATAATTATTGGTTATATTTATTTGGTTATCAAATAAATGTGATTTAATATATATTCATATTTGTAAGAAATAGACCTTACTCTAGAAATGTATAATATTGGGTTTTTATTTAGGTTTTATGGATATATATATAAGTATGTGTACGAGAATATAGGTATATGTACGCATTTAATAGATAATTATATATAAAAAATAAATAAATATATTAATATTTTATTTGGAAGTATATTTTATACTGATTTTAAATATTATAGATTGAATATGGTATTTATATACAAGGTATATAGTGTATTTATAAATATATATTGTGTATGGGTGTGAATATATATAAGCCGATATAAATATTTGTGGATATGTATAAGTCTGTATAAATATTCGTATGTATATTATATGTGTATATATATAGATTATATATATTAATATATGTATATACATGTATAGTTAAAATAAGAAAACATAAAAAGAAAAAAAAAAAAGAAGTAGAATGAATAGAATAAGCAACCAAAGCAGTAGAAGCAAGTACCCCGGCCCAAACAGGATAATCCCAACCCAGCCTTAGAGGCCAGCCGGCTAGGCAGCCCCTGCCTAGAGCTCGGGCCCACGGGATGGGCATTCCCGAGCAGAGAACTAAACCCCCAGCCGACTTTAAGTTCATATATATTCCTATACGCGAACTCAGCGAGAGTTCGAGAGAGGAGGGCGCGGAACACCAAACCCTAACAACAGCGCCCCCGACCCCCACACGAGGGCGACTTCCCCCACGCGCGCCACCCCGTACGCCGCTGCGGGCGGCCTCCGGCCGGCCAGGAACGCCGCACGCCGGTGTGCGCGAGTAGGAGCAACAGCAGCAAGGACAGTTTCTACTCTACTTTGCGACGAGTTTTCTCCCTCCACGTTCCATGAATCCTCGAACCAATTGCACAGGTATACTCCCAACCTATACGGCTCCGTTCCTCTGCAAGTAGAATATGTTAATTCGTAGTAACTGCGTCAAGAATTCGATCCAAAGATCGAGAAAAATCTCGAAATTCGGAATATAGAGACTGTCCCAAAGTCCCCAGTTTGAGTCCCGATTTCTTGCAAAACAGTGATCTTTCGAAATCCTTTTGAAGGCGTTTATCGACAACATGTAGGGCAACAAAACCCTTCTTGTAGTTTTAAATATATCTAGGTATTCACTAAATAAAACCTGTGTAAAGTTCACGAAAAATCTGTTTTCAAAACTAGAAAAATCGCTCCACACGACGTACGTCACGCCAATCGGACGACGTGGTCGTCGTACCGAAAGGATCGAAAGCTGCGTAACGGCTTCGTGGTCGTGTGGGCTTTGACGGAATTCAAATTGGTCGCGTGCGCGACGAATTTGATGCGTATCCGTCGAAATTACCGTATCGTGCACGTTGCAAATTCTCCAATTACTTTGTGCACACTCGGATCGAGAAAAACTTGCCAACAGAACCGTATCGTTTTTCTGGTCCTGTATGCCAAGTTTGGTCCGATTCTGAGACCGTTGATAAAATCACCGTTTTGCGGGCCCCACGGTCCCACTCAACGGGCGATTTTGTGCACGGGCCGCCGAATCCAACTTTGGACATACGGTTGGGTTCGTATCGAAAAACTGGATCCGTAGACATGTAGTTTGACGACTTTAGAGACCGTTGACTCTGGCACGCTTTTCGGTGCAAAGCGGATCCAACGGTGGACATCGTTTTGGCCCGAAATTACCGTTTTGCCCCTGTGTCCAGAATTGGACTTAAGGACAGGCAATCCTAGCTAATTGGAATATTCTGAGATCATTGGTATTATTTATTTCAGCTTCCGGGGACTGTTGTACGTGTTTTGACTATTGTGGTATTTTGAGTGGCTTGGATCATCGGTTTCACCAGCACAGGACCACAGGCGAGTACAGTTTATTGTTTGCATTTCGATATTGATCTTTACTATATTTCATTGATTAGTCATTAGTTATGTGATTTTTATACTCTACTATAAATTGTTGAGTCGGGAATGAGAAGTACCAAGGATGTGTGATCAGACCGTAGACATTGTAGATATTGTAGACATTGTAGATATTGTAGACATTGTAGATATTATAGACATTGTAGATATTGTAGACATTGTAGATAGTAGACATTGTAGATATTGTAGACATTGTAGATATCGTAGACATTGTAGATATCGTAGACATTGTAGATATCGTAGACATTGTAGATATCGTAGACATTGTAGATCGTAGACATTGTTTATTTATACAGTAGACATCGTAGACATTGTTAAATTCTGCAAGTAGATATCGTAGACCGTGCGTGTAGCACCCAGACCGATCACATGTCAAAGGTACTTCTAACGGTGGAAAGTATATTGGTCTATTTATTACTATTGATTTTTCTTACGGCTTTACTGTTATTTTCAAAACTCATGATTGATGCCTAACCTTTGTCTTATAGTCATTTTCTTTATTTGAAATTGCATTCAGTGAATTGTGCTCGTTCCATTCCTGACTGGAAACCAACATTTTCAGGTTAGCCATGGATTTCACTTAGCTTGGGGAGTGACGGGAATACTTACAGACGAAGCCTAGAGACTAGTTAGATAGTGGACTGGTAGTCATTCAAATATTTGTACAAGTTTATATTTTCTGCAAATGTAAAATTTATGAATATTGTAAGTTAAATTAATTATGTGAATGAGCATCTTTGTGATTATGATCTTCATGGCCGTGACAGCGTACTACCGTCGACACTGCGGCGTAGGCTGGCTTGGACACGTCTCGTGTCCGTTTAAAAAAAAAAAGGGGTGCGGGTCGTGACACATTATTTACCTCGTATATTCTCTCTATTTATTGCTACATTTCCAATATCGTCTAATTAGAACTGTTATTTGAGATTTGTGCTCGTTCCATCCTGACTGGATATGTTGACAAAATTTTAGGAGTAGTTGTGCCACATTTGTTGGACTGCAGGATGATTCTAGCTGAGGTGGTTCTCACTGTTCCTCTATGTGAGTTGCCTGGTAGTTATCCTTAGTTAGTCTTGTTGTTCCTTCTTTATTTCCTGTCTTATGATCATTGTAGATTCTAGTTGTTCTAGTGATATTGTTATTATTTCTTGTCTTATCTTCCTTAGTTTTCGAGTTGTGACATGAGTACATTTCATAGTTATGGATCTTAGATGTTGTAGTTAGTATAGTATACTTGACAGCGTTCTACCGCCGATACCGCGGCGTAGGCTGGGCGTGGCCCACGTATTCGTACCCGTATATCCGGGTGCGGTCGTGACACATTTTGTGGTGGCCCATGCAGGTCAGTCTTTGTAATTAATACGAAGTCGTGGTAGTACTTGAGTTTATCTGTACTACTGCGAGCCTGCCCTAGGATTAAGGATGAGTCATGGAATATTTTAGGATTTGGTACTCAGTCACATATTAGGAACTCTTGGTAGATTCCAGGGATGACCCCTGGGAATCTTATTTCGAACTTTTGAAACTTTTCCCATTTGTTCCTGTCCGTCCTGATTTCTGAAATATCTGTCCGTATCAAACTTTATTCCTTCTTGGGATGAATTTGTGGATCCCAGAGGAAGGTATAAGTTGGACTTGTATATCATCTAGGTTGGGGAGAGAATATGATTTATCAACCTCGTATCATGGTCGAGGTTTGTTTTAGATATTCTACCATTTCTATCTTGACCTAGGTAGTACCCTCGGACTTTCCCTGAGATTTCCTCTGAACCCTATCGGAAGTTGTTTCCGTTGTTTCTATTAACTTACCCTTGACTTGTTGTTGAAATTTAAATCTTAATATTCGTTATTGACCTTTGATTTTGTTTTGGATAATTCTTTTAAGAATTGAGTTAGGATATCCTGATAAACATTTTGGATGAGGGCGATGAGAACGGTAAGTGTCTACTTTATTTATGGAGTTTAGAATTCATCGCAGTCATATAGCTAGCGAGACAAGGACATGGAGCCTGATTTGGATATACTATCCTAGTTATGTCATTTAGATTCTCTTGCAGCCATACCGGTTGGCGTGGTAAGGAATCTAGATGACATGATTATAGGGTGTATACCATAGTTATGGACTTCATTGTTTATTATCGCTATGCTTACTGGCGTGGCGAGAATTCTGGCAACATGATTTGGGATAGACGTGTATGGTTATCAGATCGTATCTTAAATTGATTCACCTGTTTTAACCTATTGGGCAAGAGTAGTTCCTACTATTACTTCTGTTTTCCCATTATTCTCTTCCTCATCGCATGATGATTTCCTCATCTTACCCTTACTTCCTCCGTCTTGATCAATTATGTCTTGATTCCACCATTACCTATCTCGTATCTACTTCTGTCAGCCATACTTTGAAAACCTTGAAAATTTTAGAATTTTCACATCTTTTATCTTGGGAGAGATCGAGGAAGTATCGTAATCATCCGTCTCGGAGTAGACATTGTTGGTAGTAGTCGAAGCAGAGCGAGATGATTACCCGGCTTCCTCCTACGATCCCATATTCTGGTTTCTATGATAACAGAAGCAATTCAATTCTACATCCTTGATTGTGTTATTATATTTTGATATCATGAGATTGATCCTCTCTGATTGACCAATCGATTCTGGTTGTCTAGTTTATCGTGCCAAAGAGTCTTGATTGTTGATTAAACTTAAATGGTTTCGAATTCCATTGTGATGATTTCCTTCTTAGATGCTCGTGTCCATATTTCGTTGATTTTGTTCTCCATCTTGCCCAAATTGATTTACTCAAAACTTGAACAATTTAAATCGTGCTGAGACAAATTATTTATTTTCATCGTGATTGGACAATGCTATCATCACTCGTGCTTTAAACTTTCGATTCAATTCTGGCAAATGACTAAATTCTATTCCAATCACGATTAGGCTTCACTATCCTTGATTATGCCGGAGTCTCATTTTCTGAATCGTGTCCCAATGACTTAACTTATCTATAATCGTGCATAATGATTCTGTTCATATTTTGATTCTATCGTGCGAAATTTTTTTCATTGTGCCTGAATAATTGTGAATGAATATCTTAATCGTGCAAACTTGTCATTCTATGATCGTGCCTAAGTTTTTGCCTAAAACTTTCTATCTTGTTTTACCCCTACTACCACCTTAATTTCGAGGACGAAATTTCTATAAGGTGGGTAGGATGTAAGCCCCCTGAATTTTCCAAATTATTTTTTTGAATTTTCTAATGAATATTTTCAATAATTCATTTCTATATAATTAATTTTTGATCATTAATGCTCTTCACCGTGACTTGGAATTCTAGAGCAACAGGGATGCCAGTCTCTGGAAACTTCCTTCTTAAAGTTTGTAGTAGACAAGATTACCTTCATGTTGATATATGGTGTCCCACTCAAACTTGTTCCCTTGTGCTCCATTTGCTTCGTGCAACTTTCGGGTCAATTTAGACCAATTTATCGTCTGTCGTAATTCGTGATTAACTTCCAATTAAATTTCCGGGCCCGACATCGGTCCAATCTAGTCGACCCAATATATGGCCCTAGCCTGTTTTGAGTAAACTATGCAGGTGCCACTTGCGTGCCACAATTTTGATCTTCTGCTCCTATTTCATCCATGATTTATTTGCGTAATTTATAAATTAA
>JANAVB010034238.1:0-5000 GCA_029216955.1 Iris pallida
AAAAAGCCGAATGATTTGATATACATTACTTGCCCTTGACACCGAGGTTGCATAGGTGGTTTATAGTGAAGGAGACATCTAAAAACATGAGATGTCATAAGAGTAAAATCGAAGGTGTTTTTGACCATCTATCCAATGGGCATACAAGCACTTTGACCAAGTGCATTATGACTTTGTTGTGGATCTAATGAATGCTTGATTGGGGCTGTCATTTGATGGCTTCAACCCAGAATATCGGGATCTTATTATTTTTATTAGCTAATGATTACCACCCCCTATAACCTATTGCTTTAGATGTTCATGAGGACTTTGTATATGTTCCTGACCATCATCATCGCGAGTCCAAATAACCTATAGTGGAACATCAATGTGTATTACAATCGCTAATAAATGAGTTAAAGCAATTGCAGAAGGTCGACACCAATACATATGTACGATGTCTTAAGAAAGCATAATTTTCATACAAAAGAAGCACTTATGTGCACCAATAATGATTTTAGCCTTATGGGATATTATCAGAGTGGAATACGTATAGAAAATAGTATAGTAGCTCGATTCCAATGACAACATTCTTGTCGCATGATATATAATACTCTTGGTAGATATATGTTAATTTATATTTAATTTAAAAGAAATATTAACATGTATTATATGTTGAACTATATTATAAATATTTTTCAGGTTGAGAAGGGAGGGGATGCTACTATGATTACCTTGTTTTTTGCTACCCATAGTAAGGGTGGAAAATTGTTTGAGGACAATACGTCGAAGAGGTACTTACTATGGATGGGGTTGTATGGTGCCTATGTATCGATGTAGGCATCCAGAACTTCCTCTACTAGTATGGAAGCAAGGTCAGAAGTCCCACTATTCAAAACATGTTGATGTTCGTGAGTGACAAATTACTTCTCTTCGAGATGACCTGGTCGCACATATATAATCCAATGCCCAATCGTATTCTTAGGCCCATCCCCAGCCCAGTTTGATGAGACAATATTTATTATAGCACTCTCTGAGGTGCTCGAGCGAGATACTACCTAGTTGACATAGATGATGAGTAGGATCGTCAACTACTTCACGAGCATGAATGATAGATAGTTGTGGTCGAGAAGAACTAGACGGTCCTATTGCCACACGGCTTCCACCGCCACCGTAGTAGTTGCTGTTGGATTTTATATCCTAAATTATTGATCATATGTGCACAAGGTGGCACATAAAATGCTCACACTACTCTATGGTTATAGAGTATTTGTATGTTCTTTTGTTGTACTATATCGAACCCTAGTTGGCTCAATTTTAAGTTGTATGCAATCATAGTTGGCTCATGATGAGACTTTGTGTGTATTATGTTTGTGTGGACTTTATCAAACTTATGGTAGGATTTTGTTGTGCGATATTCATTAGTCTCATATAGTTTTAAGTTATATCTTTTTGTGGTGTATGTTTTATTCCATTTTCTTAGTCTTTTATCGATTCTTATTAATATATTTATATCGCTATTGGTTGGTTTGAACTGTATTATGTACATTCGAAAAGTAGGTTTACTATATTTTACAGTAATTCTTTTTTTTCAAGTTTTTATTGAGTGACGTAATAGTGATGCCTTAACGGCATTTTAGCATTGACTAGCAATGAGTAGCGACGTAGTAATGCATCTCTAACTGGTATCTAAATGTCACTAGTCATCACTAGGCGTCGGTAAGAAGTATCCATATGTTACTAATGTACTGATATCTAAAGTCTAATTACAAAGTAATGTCACCGTCTATCGTTATTGATTGGCTTGCACGTCAGGTTGACACATCAACATATATATGGTGTCACTAACATGTCTTTGACATGTCACCAACTTGTGTGACATGTCATCAAAAAATAATTAAAGATCGGTTGCTTATACATCGTTGCAGTAACATTTTTGGCGATGCAAGAATACATCCCTATAGAGACGTCTAACGACATCATTTGCTTTAGTGACTAGTTAATTGACGATGTTTGATATGTCGCTAATTGTATTTAGTGACTCCAGAGGTGGAATTAGTGGCATATTTTAGCGTTGCAACTTCCATTTTTAATGGTATATTAAATGGTATCTTCTCGTCTTACGTTGTAAGACTAACTTGACCATGTCTGCCTGAACTAACACCTTTTAACCTTATTTTCTCACCACTGCTTATACTTCAGATATTTCTTCTTTATGTGCCTTGGCTGTTTGTAGAAAAATGTCTATCACCATCTTGCCCAAATTTGGATTTTCCTTGCTGCTCTTGCTTCCATCCTTATTCTCCAACCTTCGCTTTCTAGTAGTTATGATCCCTGATAGCTCATCCATTGAATTGGGCCTTCTTCAAATCTTATTATCAAGAAGTGTTTTTTATAACATTTTCTATCTTGAGAATCTCCTTTCCACAAAGGACCGTTGTCACCAAATGTTCATAATACCCTAAAAACGAAGATAAAAGCAATAGGGCTTGGTCCTCCTCTAACTTTACTTAAAAAACAAAATATCACTATATACAATGTTAAAGTTGTTAACATAGTTTATAATTTGAGTTCCTGCTTTCATGCACTACAAAAAAATGACAATTGTTGATGATTTTTTTTATTGACGGTCAATAATCCCCGTCAACTATTCGGTTTTACTTGACGGATAAGGCCTTGTGTCAACTAAACCCCCATTTTGTATTAACTATACAATATTGTACCACTTTAGTAAACGGATTTGGTGAAACCGTTACATAATCCACCGTGTTTAGTTGATGGCTAGTTTAAAGCCGTCAAGTAAAGTGGGGGACGGGGGGGAATTCTACCGACTATTTCCTCTCAGAAATCCCTCCCCCTCCACTCCCTGAAACTCTCTTCTCGGCATCCACGGTCTCCTCGGCGGCCTACGTCCCCTCTCGAAAACCCTATTCTTAGCGACAACTTCACCATACGGCAACTTCGTTCTTCACCATATGGTAGGTTGCAATTTTATTCCATATTTTCTCTCTGTAATTCGATTTATGGTAGTGCTAGTTGTGAATAAGTAGGATTTTTTTGGGGTCAAAGTTGTCATGATATGGGTTTTGTGTCTGGCTACTGTGTCGTGTCCTAATCACAGAACTGTGTCGTGTCCTAGGATTTACGAATAGGTAGAGTTTTTTTGGTCAATTTTGCCATATGATGTGAGTTTTCGTTTATTCACAAAAATGTGACTTATCCTAGGGATTTTGTTTTTTCACAGAACTGTTTCGTGTCCTAGGATTTTGAATCAGTAGGACTTTTTATGGGTCAATTGTGTCGTGTCATAGGATTTTTGTTTGTTAACATAGAACTGAAACTGATCTGCTGCAGTATACTAGACCAATATACTAATGATCTGCTGCTTCATTCTTATTAAAGGAAAGGAAAGGGCACCCAGCTTGAGGTCAAAATTACGATCTTCTATAGCTGCTGCTCAGGTAGATTTATGACATGGTTATATAATCTGCTTTGATTGTCGGGATTACAACCATGTCTAAGTCATGGATGTCGAAGGATAGAATGTGCCGTAAATATGAGGAAGGAGTAGAAGAGTTTCTTAAGTTTGCAAAGCCCCATTTAGATAATCCTATTTCTATTCGATGTCTATGCAAAAAATGTAGAAATTGATATTCCAAAAGGTAGGGACGTAAGAAAATACTTGTTTAGTAGGGGTATCGATCGAAGTTATACAGTATTGGTTTGGCATGGTAAGGAACACCATAGCAGAGGGTCGAAAATTATTGCAGCAAGTGATGAACAAACACCTAATTACAATGGGTTTGGCTCCTTTCAAGATGGTGGCTCCTTTGAAGATGGTGCAAATGCTGTAGAAATGGTTAATGCGACATATGAACATGTTTTCAGTGACCCAAAGACATTTAAATCTCTACACCTTAGCAGAGGGTCGACAAGTATTAAAACAAGTTTGTGAGAGCATATATGGTACATTGCTTAACATTCCTGGAAAGACAAAGGATGGAGTCAATGCTCGTCTTGATCTTGTGGATGAGGAGCTAAGGACTAAACTACAACATGATTTTGGAAAAAAACGTACTTATTTGCCGCAAACTTGTTATACATTAATAAAGGATGAGAAGAAGATATTTTATCAAACATTTCGAGGTAGTAGGAAATCCCCTTACAAGGAAGGACAACATTGAAGATGAAAAACCTTTTCCTGGAGGTCGTCTCGTAGCAATTGATCACGAAGAATGGCAACAAGCCCATTTATAAGTTTTAGAGAACACAGATGAAATTGAACCTTATATTGAGTAAGCTTCTTATCATAAATTTTCTGATTTTCTAATTCCTTGTATTAAAATTGTTACATTGCATAAAATTTCTCATAATGACTTGACAGTGAGCATATGGAGTGATTACAGTTAGAATATCCCCAAAAGTCTAAAAATAGAAAGTGGTTGCAGGACAAACACAATTAGATATTTATCTATTGGTTGAAACAGAAGGTAGTTGTTAAAAAAATCAATATACCTTCACCTCTTTCTTATTCAGAAGTTAAAGAATATTAATAATGTTAAATTTGTACAAGTTGATGGTGCATTAGATGTGAAAGAATACATCTCACAAATTGTCAAGTGGCTAGCACAAGGGCCTAGTCACCATGTACTTAAAAGTTCTGGATATGTTATTAATGATTGCCGCTACCACACGAAGGATCGTGACAATGCTCGAGTTAGCCAAAATAATGAAGTTAGTCTTTTAGCTACAACAATGCAGATTGCAAGTTCGAAAGATAAGAATCCTATAGTAGGGGACATGTGTTTCTATGAAGTTATCAAAGAAATATGGGAGCTCAATTATCATACCTTTAACATTCCAGTATTTAAGTACGATTGGGTCGAGGGTAAGGGTGTTAAGGTTGATAAATTTGGTTTCACATTGGTGGACCTTAATCGAGTTGGGCAGCGTGGGTTGTGAAGGAGATTGGGTTGAGTAGTAAATTTGTATCTGAGATTCTGTAACAAATTTATGTTTTC
>JANAVB010034238.1:7500-99668 GCA_029216955.1 Iris pallida
GCCACTGGACACTTAGACACTTAGATACTTAGGCCACTTGGACACTGGTGACTAATACACTTAGACACTTAGGCCACTAGACATTGGTGGCACATACACTTAGACACTAGTGACTAACTATCACTACTACTTTCTAGAATAAGAATATTTTAGTAATTGTGAATTTTTGACTATTTTTAATATTATTTAAATTGGTGTATTATGATTTTGTCATTTGCTAGTGAAACCTTAGAACTATTTTGCCTAGAGACTAACCATGACCATGGAGACATAGCTTATAGATTTAGATTAGTAATTAGACTCTAATCTAGCTAGAAAATGACTTAGAATGTAATTAGAGAATAGAAACAACATAGTAGTTTGGGCCTTTTGTCACGACCCGCACCCTGAAGAGGGGTACGAGTACGTGGTTACGTCCAGCCTACGCCGCAGTATCGGCGGTAGAACGCTGTATATAGGGTTTGTAAATACTACGACTAAACAAGATAAATGTACCTGTATAGTATATACTCTCCGAATGGAGGTGACATAGCAATACAGTCTCAATCACATATATCAAACTATGGTAGATAGTACGGAAAAGGAAATACGATAGATAAAACAGGAAATAAGTCCAAGATCCACAAGTCAGAGCTAAACACAAATCCAGAGTCTCAGAAAAATATAAGTATAAAGATACTACAGCAGAAATGTACTAGCTGGCTCGCAGGCCAGACAAACCTAACTAAACTAGGCTACTCGGGGTGAGCGAAGTCTAGTGGCTCTACCACTAAGCCACTGTCTAAGTCAAGTCGTCATACTCTACCCCATAGTAGGTCGGGCAATCAGCCTCTGAATCATCTGTAAAATTTGTCAACGGTATCCTGTCAGGAAAATGAGCACGTACAAACACCAACAGCAGTTCCATATGAATTGACAAAAGCTATAAGAGACAGTATAATGAAATACGAGACAAGGATATGTAAAGTATAGGGTAAAACCAGCAGGAAATGTATAATAGGTGTGAGTACTGAATAGAACAACAATATGTATGTAGGATTGCATAGGACCTATCAGGAAGCCGAGTTACAACCCTTAAACCAAACAAGGACCGGGGTTGTAACTCTTCTCCCGAACAGAACTTAGCCTCCTAGGATAAATAAATATGAAAAAGGTGCCTTGAATTATTAGTACGTCATGTGATCGGTTTGGGAAACATGTTTAAGCTTTCCATCTGACCGACTATGAACAAATAACAAGTGTGAAACAACAAGTGTGAAGATAAGGCCGGTCACCATGGAAAGTTCAAGTAGCTATGAACAAGTGTCGAGTACAAGTGTGAAACAACAAGTGGGTATTTTGATCACACAACCACTAATAACTCCCCATCCCCGAATAGTATAAAGGATCCGGTCATAATACGTCATGACACGGGATTTAAGAGCAGGTGATCAGCCCACTCCCAAGTCCATGTCTATACAAGTACAAGTAACAAATCGAGTCATGTACTAATATACCAAGTAATTCGGGAACAACATCTCATGAAAGGATCCGATATATACTAGTCCGTGAAATATCGTGTCTGGAAATCAAGTAAGACACTACGACTGAATCGGATATAGCATATATCAAGACAATAAAAACTATCAGTGAATGTACTCGCCTGTGGTCCTGAGCTGATAGGGTGAACAGACGCTCAGAGCGATCACAGACCTAAGATAAGATACTATGAGTCAAACAGGACTAAATACTGAAAAAGGAAGCTAATATAATCTATGAATGCAAGTCTAAGTCAAAACTAGGTCAATCTAGGTCAAACTGAGTCATACTAGGTCATACTGGTTCATACTAGGTCATACTAGGTCATACTAGGTCACTGGGAGTCAATCCAAGTCAAACTAGGTCAATCGGGATCAAAGGTTGACTTACAGTTGACCTTTGGTCAAAAAGTCAACTCTGGTCAACCCTGGTCAACTCTGGTCAACTCTAGGTCAACCCTAGGTCAAACTAGTCTAATGTTGACCAACTATGGACTTCCAGTCAACTGGTCAACTCTGGGTTGGTTTCGGTCAAATCGGGTCGCTTAAAGGCTAAGTTTGACTCTCGGTTGACTTTTGTTGACTTTTGGTCAAAAAGGTCAACCGACGTCAAAACTAGTCTTAGAGTACCATATTTGATCATTACCAACCACGGGAATCAAGTTCTAACACCATCTTAGACTTCTAACACAAATATCCTATTTCTAGGCAAAACTAGCATTTACCCTTCCAAGGTAAATCCCGATACCCTGCCCAAAACCAAGGAAACCCCGCAAATACCCATGGCACTAGCCTAGGCTCCTTAGGATAGCTATATATCAACCTATCTTAAGTTTACCTACCAAAAAATTTGGGTATCCTAAGTATCTAGGCCATGTTAGGATACGGGGTAGTGATTTACCCTATTACCTTATTCTATCTCATGAATTTACCCTTTTCTATACCACACTCCTCTACCCACTCATACACAACACTCACATGACACTTCTCCCTCTCATAGACTTCTCTATAGGTTTCCTAATAGGTTTCCTACTAGTTTAGATATAGGCTATGCTATAGGATACTAGACTACACTCAAAATACCTCACAAAACACACACACACATCTCACAATACACACACACACATTGGAAATAAATGGACAGATTTTGGGCTGATTTGTGGGTGATTTATAGGTGGTTTGATGGCTGTGTTTGAGGGTATATGGACTGAATATGGACAGCCATATATAGGCTTGCAAATGGCTGAAAGTTGGGCTGTATATAGACGGTGTATGGGGTTGTTCAAAGGGTGAAATGAACAGCCATTAGAGTGCTAAAAATGGACTGATTAGGCATGTTATGTATGCTGAAATTGGACAGCATATGGCAAGTTTTGGGGCACTTGGGGACAGCCATATGTAACAGCCATATGGGACTGTTATAAGGGTGTTTAAGGGTGATATGGGGGCTGGTTTGTACAGCTATGGACTGTCACTTTAATGGACTGGATTTGGGCTATGTAGGGGCTGATTAAGGACTCGGTTAGGGACAATTAATAACAGGTTTTAGGGGCTGCCTAAGGACAGTTGGGGACAGGTATTAGAGGCTTCCAATGGGCTGTTTTGGTGGACTGTCAATGGTGGAATGGGACAGCTATGTTGGTGGCTAAGGACTACAATGTGCTGCTGTTTGCAGCTGGAATATGGGTGGTTTTCCCCTTCAAATCCCACTCTCTCTATCCCTCTATCACTCTCAATCTCTCACTCTAACAAACACTCTATTCAAATCAACACACACCTACATATATACATCCTCATACACATATATATGTATGAATATATACACATATCATTACCCATTCTAATTCATCCCCTCTCACAAACATTTCATCAAACACCACTCCTACCCCTCTCTACCAACACAAACAGACACACAAATATATCCATATATATATAACCATATATATATATAAATACACACACATATATATATATAGAAAGATATATATATAACCATATATATACATATAGATTATGATAATAGGATACATTATGATACATGGAAAAACACATTCCCAAAAATATGTAAAATTTGGAATGAAATTAGAACAACTATAAAATAATACACAAAAGATTCTATAAGTGTCCAAAGAGGGTTTTCCCCATTAGGACACGATCCTACAAATAGGACACTCCTAAAAGTCTCCAAAAGGACACGAAACGGACACAAATGGAGACACAACCATGGAGGTTATTCCTATGGGTCAAAAATAATCCTATATGCATGTTGGGGTGATTTAGAAGAGAGATTTTACCTTCCGGGAGAGAGATTCAAAGGAAAAGGCCTCCGACTCGTCACGGACACGTAGAGATTCCAAAAGGACACGAACGAGCTCCGAATCCTCCCAAACTTGAGGAGCTCCTTCCTTGGATTGAATGGAGAGGGAAGGAAGAAGATTTGGTGGAGAAATGGAAGGATTTGGTGATGGTTTGATTAGGGAAAGCTCTCTAAAAAAATGGAGAAGAACAAGAGAGAGAAATGAAAGGGGAAATAATAAAATGATGGAGTCCTATCCACTCTAGTCATGGCTGGCCATAAAGGGGCTGTTTTGTCCTATTTGGTAATTACAAGTTTGTCCTCCAATGGTTTAATTAGCTAAAAATAGGAAAGGGTTAAGTCAGGGGTAGTTTAGTCAAACCGAAACCACTAACTCTAACCAAATACTAACTAAAATAATTAGTCTAGTCTCTAACCAAAATATCTAACATGTGGGCCATGGCTAACTAGTGTGTGGGCCCGCTAAGGTCAAAACTACCCCGGGTCCCCGAAACAAGTCAAAACAAGTCGGAATGAGTTGAAATTCGAACCCGATTCAAATATCCCCAAAATAATGAAATAAAAAATAAATAATTTCAAAATAATTTTTAAAGTGGAAAAAATTACCAAAATACCCCTATTTCTGGAAACTGGGGGCGACAAATCTATCTACCTTAAAAAAATTTCGTCCTCGAAATTAAAACCAAACAATAGTAAAATCTCAAATTCACAAGTCATGACTAAAAGTTTAAAATGATTAAAATCTCAAAAATTAAAGCAGGAATTAAATGACTAAATTTATAAATTTTAAAATTACTATCAAATATAAGTCTATCCACCTTAAAAGAATCATCCAAAAACTTAAAACAAAGCAAACACAGAAAATTCATGCAATTTGATAATCGTATGCGTCTGTCCAATAATCATGATACTCAGAATCTCTGTCATGCCAGTGAGCAAGGCTACGATAATCACAGGGTCCTCAACTACGGTACATATCTCTAGAATTATGGTATTTAAAATTTTTGCATTGCCGCTAGCTTGGCAGCGAAAACCTTAAATTCCCACACCCTAGGAATACGTCCATAGTCCGACTATATGTCCTCACTCTACCTGCTAGCATGACCCTAGAGGATTCTAGAATCTCATAATTGAGGCGACCTAGCCCATACGACTTATCTCAAAAAATGTCACATCACAAGAACAAAATTTTCCAACGAGCAAAGAACAGATAGAATCGAAGTTCAAAACAGTTTACGAGGAAGCAATACGAAAATGAGATCGAAAGATTGGAACCTGCTATCTGCTCTGCTACTGCCTGAGTGGGCTCAACTGTCATGGCGAACGCATGCCCCTGCTGGCCTCCTCTAGCCTGCCGCACTCTATCCTGGCCCGCCTGTCTGGCTGCACGGGCAGTACAGTCCCTCATCTGGTGATCTGGAGCTCCACAGAACAGACAAACTCCCAGCCTCAATCTACAGAACTCCCCGGTGTGCCCTATCTTCTTGCAGAAGGCACACTGGATGGCCTGCCTCTGGCCCTGTCCCTGGTGCTGCTGGACACGCACCGGTGCCTGCTGGAACTGCAACTGAGGCTGCTGCTGCTGAAACTGCCTCTGCTGGAAGTGTGGGCGCTTCGCTGGCCCTGCACTCGAACTAGCTCCAAGAGTGTCGCTGCTCCTCTTCGGCCTGAGGCCGAAGTCATCCTCTGCAATCTGAGCCTCCATAAGGATCTGCTCGAAGGTCGCGTCTCGTCGCCCAGATGTGCGAGTGCGCACTGCATGAATGAGACCCCTCCTGAACTTCTGGGCCTTGCAACCCTCATCTTGAACCAAACTGGGTGCAAACCTGCTCAAGCGGAAGAACTCTGCTGCATACTCGTCCACCGACGAGTTCCCCTGCACAAAACTGGCAAACTGTCCCTCCAAGGCTGTCAAGGCTACATCTGGGTTGAACTTCTCCTTAAAGAGTTTCTTGAAGTCCTCCCAAGACAATTCTCTCACTGACGCACGTGGATCCGTGCTGTACCAAGTCAGCGCTATATCGAAGAACTGGCTCGCTGCAGACGTCACCTACAGACCTCTCGGGACCTCTGCCAACTCCAGACTCCGCTGGACATCCTCTTGCCAGTCGTCCGTGTATAGGATACCCTCGGTACCCTTGAACTCCCGTGGGTTCATCTTCCTGAAGTGGAGGTGTGTACCGGGCCTCCCCTGATCCTGCTGCTGTACTGGTGCTCCCTGAACTGTAGTCTGTGCACCTCTCTTCACTGTTGCCATAGCTAGCTGATGCGAGTTCTCCATGGCCTGTCACAGCACCTCTGTCTGACGGTGCTGTGCCTCTGCCTGTGCTCTCTGTGTCTGCAGTATCTGCTACAGAAGGGCCATCATCCCCTGGGTATCTGTCGGTAGCGGAGGCGGCTGTGAAAGGATATCGGGGATGACTATGGACGGTCTCGCTACTGGAGGTAGAAGACCTCCGGGAACTGCCGCTGCTACTCTTGCCTGAAGGGCAGGAACTGAGGCTACTGCTCTCTCGACAGCTGCTACCGTAGCCGGAGGTGGAAGACCTCCCGGATCTGACCTTTCTGGAACTGTACTGGGCCCTACTGCCTGAGAACGAGTCACCGTCATCCTGAAGATGAATTGAACCCAAGAGATCAATATGGCACAAGATAAGATATTATCAAAGGAGGACAATTGAATTCAAATACAAGAAGAGTTGTCATGATAATCAAAAGATCAGAGTTTTCCTAAAAATATGATTGAGTAACTCCTACCATACCCTAGATCCTACGTCCTAGTCGCAGGCTCGTAATTGGTACTCTAAGTCGAGCACCATTACGAGATCGCACTATTTGTGACTCTGACCTGCATGGGCCACCACAAAAATGTATCACGACCCGCACCCTGAAGAGGGGCACGAGTACGTGGTTACGTCCAGCCTACGCCGCAGTATCGGCGGTAGAACGCTGTATATAGGGTCTGTTAATACTACGACTAAACAAGATAAATGTACCTGTATAGTATATACTCTCCGAATGGAGGTGACATAGCAATACAGTCTCAATCACATATATCAAACTAAGGTAGATAGTACGGAAAAGGAAATACGATAGATAAAATAGGAAATAAGTCCAAGATCCACAAGTCAGAGCTAAACACAAATCCAGAGTCTCAAAAAAATTTAAGTATAAAGATACTACAACAGAAATGTACTAGCTGGCTCGCAGGCCAGACAAACCTAACTAAACTAGGCTACTCGGGTTGAGCGAAGTCTAGTGGCTCTACCACTAAGCCACTGTCTAAGTCAAGTCCGTCAGACTCTACCCCATAGTAGGTCGGGCAATCAGCCTCTGAATTATCTGTAAAATTTGTCAACGGTATCCTGTCAGGAAAATGAGCAAGTACAAACACCAACATCAGTTCCATATGAATTGACAAAAGCTATAAGAGACAGTATAATGAAATACGAGACAAGGATATGTAAAGTACAGGGTAAAACCAGCAGAAAATGTATAATAGGTGTGAGTACTGAATAGAACAACAATATGTATGTAGGATTGCTTAGGAACTATCCGGAAGTCGAGTTACAACCCTTAAACCAAACAAGGACCGGGGTTGTAACTCTTTTCCTGAACAGAACTTAGCCTCCTAGGATAAATAAATATAAAAAAGGTGCCTTGAATTATTAGTGCGTCATGTGATCGGTTTGGGAAACATGTTTAAGCTTTCCATCTGACCGGCTGCGAACAAATAACAAGTATGAAACAACAAGTGTGAAGATAAGGCCGGTCACCATGGAAAGTTCAAGTAGCTATGAACAAGTGTCGAGTACAAGTGTGAAATAACAAGTGGGTATTTTGATCACACAACCACTAATAACTCCCCATCCCCGAATAGTATAAAGGATCCGGTCATAACACGTCATGACACGAGATTTAAGAGAAGGTGATCAGCCCACTCCCAAGTCCATGTCTATACAAGTACAAGTAACAAATCGAGTCATGTACTAATATACCAAGTAATCCGGGAATAACATCTCATGACAGGATCCGATATATACTAGTCCGTAAAATATCGTGTCTGGAAATCAAGTAAGACACTACGACTGAATCGAATATAGCAGATATCAAGACAATGAAAACTATCAGTAAATGTACTCGCCTGTAGTCCTGAGCTGATAGGGTGAACAGACGCTCAGAGCGATCACAGACCTAAGATAAGATACTATGAGTCAAACAGGACTAAATACTGAAAAAGGAAGCTAATATAATCCATGAATGCAAGTCTAAGTCAAAACTAGGACAATCTAGGTCAAACTGAGTCATACTAGGTCATACTGGTTCATACTAGGTCATACTAGGTCATACTAGGTCACTGGAAGTCAATCCAAGTCAAAGTAGGTCAATCAGGATCAACGGTTGACTTACAGTTGACCTTTGGTCAAAAAGTCAACTCTGGTCAACCCTGGTCAACTCTGGTCAACTCTAGGTCAACCCTAGGTCAAACTAGTCTAATGTTGACCAACTATGAACTTCCAGTCAACTGGTCAACTCTGGTTTGGTTTCGGTCAAATCGGGTCGCTTAAAGGCTAAGTTTGACTCTCGGTTGACTTTTGTTGACTTTTGGTCAAAAAGGTCAACCGATGTCAAAACTAGTCTTAGAGTACCATATTTGATCATTACCAACCACGGGAATCAAGTTCTAACACCATCTTAGACTTCTAACACAAATATCCTATTTCTAGGCAAAACTAGCATTTACCTTTCCAAGGTAAATCCCGATACCCTGCCCAAACCCAAGGAAATCCCGCAAATACCCATGGCACTAGCCTAGGCTCCTTAGGGTAGCTAGATATCAACCTATCTTAAGTTTACCTACCAAAAAATTTGGGTATCCTAAGTATCTAGGCCATGTTAGGATACGGGATAGTGATTTACCCTATTACCTTATTCTATCTCATGAATTTACCCTTTTCTATACCACACTCCTCTTCCCACTCATACACAACACTCACATGACACTTCTCCCTCTCATAGACTTCTCTATAGGTTTCCTAATAGGTTTCCTACTAGTTTTGATATAGGCTATGCTATAGGATACTAGACTACACTCAAAATACCTCACAAAACACACACACACATCTCACAATACACACACACACATTGGAAATAAATGGACAGATTTTGGGCTGATTTGTGGGTGATTTATAGGTGGTTTGATGGCTGTGTTTGAGGGTATATGGACTGAATATGGACAGCCATATATAGGCTTGCAAATGGCTGAAAGTTGGGCAGTATATAGAGGGTGTATGGGGTTGTTCAAAGGGTGAAATGGACAGCCATTAGAGTGCTAAAAATGGACTGATTAGGCATGTTATGTATGCTGAAATTGGACAGCATATGGCAAGTTTTGGGGCACTTGGGGACAGCCATATGTAACAGCCATATGGGACTGTTATGAGGGTGTTTAAGGGTGATATGGGGGCTGGTTTGTACAGCTATGGACTGTCACTTTAATGGACTGGATTTGGGCTATGTAGGGGCTGATTAAGGACTGGGTTAGGGACAATTAATAACAGGTTTTAGGGCATGCCTAAGGACAGTTGGGGACAGGTATTAGAGGCTTCCAATGGGCTATTTTGGTGGACTGTCAATGGTGGAATGGGACAACCATGTTGGTGGCTAAGGACTGCAATGTGCTGCTGTTTGCAGCTGGAATATGGGTGGTTTTCCCCTTCAAATCCCACTCTCTCTATCCCTCTATCACTCTCAATCTCTCACTCTAACAAACACTCTATTCAAATCAACACACACCTACATATATACATCCTCATACACATATATATGTATGAATATATACACATATCATTACCCATTCTAATTCATCCCCTCTCACAAACATTTCATCAAACACCACTCCTACCCCTCTCTACCAACACAAACACACACACAAATATATCCATATATATATAACCATATATATATATATATACATACATATATATAGAAAGATATATATATAGAAAGATTTATATATAGAAAGATATATAGAAAGATATATATATATATAACCATATATATATATATATATATATATATATATATACATATAGATTATGATATATATAAAAAAAAAATATATATATATATATATACATATAGATTATGATAATAGGATACATTATGATACATGGAAAAACACATTCCCAAACATATGTAAAATCTGGAATGAAATTAGAACAACTATAAAACAATACACAAAAGATTCTATAAGTGTCCAAAGAGGGTTTTCCCCATTAGGACACGATCCTACACATAGGACACTCCTAAAAGTCTCCAAAAGGACACAAAACGGACACAAATGGAGACACAACCATGGAGGTTATTCCTATGGGTCAAAAATAATCCTATATGCATGTTGGGGTGATTTAGAAGAGAGATTTTACCTTCCGGGAGAGAGATTCAAAGAAAAAGGCCTCCGACTCGTCACGGACACGTAGAGATTCCAAAAGGACACCAACGAGCTCCGAATCCTCCCAAACTTGAGGAGCTCCTTCCTTGGATTGAATGGAGAGGGAATGAAGAAGATTTGGTGGAGAAATGGAAGGATTTGGTGATGGTTTGATTAGGGAAAGCTCTCTAAAAAAATGGGGAAGAACAAGAGAGAGAAATGAAAGGGGAAATAATAAAATGATGGAGTCCTATCCACTCTAGTCATGGCTGGCCATAAAGGGGCTATTTTATCCTATTTGGTAATTACAAGTTTGCCCTCCAATGGTTTAATTAGCTAAAAATAGGAAAGGGTTAAGTCGGGGGTAGTTTAGTCAAACCGAAACCACTAATCTCTAACCAAATACTAACTAAAATAATTAGTCTAGTCTCTAACCAAAATATCTAACATGTGGGCCATGGCTAACTAGTGTGTGGGCCCGCTAAGGTCAAAACTACCCCGGGTCCCTGAAACAAGTCAAAACAAGTTGGAATGAGTTGAAATTCGAACCCGATTCAAATATCCCCAAAATAATGAAATAAAAAATAAATAATTTCAAAATAATTTTTAAAGTGGAAAATTACCAAAATACCCCTGTTTCTGGAAACTGGGGGTGACACCTTTATCAAAGAGGCTTGATTTGACAACTTAGAAAGACCTTTGGGCCATTGTAACTTGACTCAAACCCTAGCCCAACCTTATTGCCGGCCACATAGGGATTTCCTCCTATATAAGTCACCATTTAGCCCCCTTTTTTCCTTCTTGCATTAAAACCCTAACCCTAGTTTGTGTTCTTCCCCAAATTTATCCCATTCCTCAAATCAACTCCAAATTCATCCAAACCAATTGAAAACTCTTCCCATTGAAGAAAGGAGGTCTCTATTGGCTAGCTAGGAAGGATTTGGAGCAATTTGACCATTGGATTTGGTGGGAGATCATTTCAAAAGAATTTTCATTGGGATTCTAACTCCCAATTGGTAAAAGCTTCTAAACCTATTAGATTTTATTTTTCTTGTTGTAGATGCATCTATTTAGAGTCCCCCTAGCCCTAGGAATGATTAGATTCTAATTTGAGTCCATTTAAGGTACGTATCATGGGTGTATCGCTCCGTATCGAATATGTATCTCAAGTGTTCGACAAAATGTCCCATAAGAAGTTTGGATCACCAAATTCTGATGTAGTCACATTTTTTGGGTAGCTAATATATTATGGTTTGCATTTTTGTCAGACTGAGGTAAAATTGTGATGATTTGAAATGGTTATTTGGACACGGGGACATGAGGCAATGAATACACTGGCTACAGTAGCATCCCCTGCTGCTAGGGTGCTTGTCCTCACTCGAGACACTTTGGTTTCATCGCCAAAGCACATTTCTGGGTAGGGGGCAATGTTACCCCCAGTTTTCAGGAACAGGAGTATTTTTGTCATTTTGTATTTTGAATATTTTTGAAATTTATTTTATTATTTATGATATTGTTTTGGGGTTATTTGAGTCAGGTTCGAATTTCAGCTCATTCCGACTTGTATCGAGAATCCGGGGTAGCTTAGACTGTGATCGGGACCCAACTAGTGTCACGCCCCGCTCCCGTAGGAGCGATCGTCCTCGCTAAGGCGTGATGCCGCACGAGCCTAGATTTCGCTCGTGCAAGGCGGGTTCCATAACGGTCGATTACAGTGGCTGCGACGGGGTCGTCGCACAGAAGTCCCGAGCAGAGACATTGAACATGCAGCAGAAATTTAGAACAAACACAAGTTATTCAAAGAAGCTCTTTTATTGATATTGAAACAACGGTTACATTGGGGGCACAAGTCCAAGATTACAATCACTCAAATACACTCGTCTCACATTACAAATCGCTCAGCTCTCTCTCATCTCTCGATGCATATTTGTCGATCCAGCGGAAGCTTCGGAAGGCGATGTCCATAAATTATGTCCCGTATAAGTCTTCGAATCCATACGGCGGCACACTTCGAATCGCCAAGGAACTCCGTGCCTCGACGCATCCAAGCGAGCTCCGTGCCACGAGCTTCTACCTGTGCCTGCACATAAACACTGTGTGGGTGTCAGTACCACTGTACTGGTGGAGTGAGCTCCTCGCCCACCCATACAAAACCGATACGTTTTATTTACTTTGTGCAATACAAGCCCCCTTTACGATTGTCTTTCTAGTCTTGCCTTAGGATCGATTTTTAGGACCGACGCTCGGCCTATTTAGTGTCTTTAGACCATCTCCGTGCCTTGCACTAATAACGTACCCATACGTTGCCTCTAGACCTTTCTCGTGCTTGCATTGTCAACGTACCGACTCATACTTGTCTTTCGTACCATACTCTTGGACGTAACGACTAGGTCGTGTCAAATACTTGCCCGTTGCCTCAAACATCGAGGCCGTGCCTCGCAGCATAACCTGACTTATCCAAACTCACCTTATGGCCCTTCTCGACTTTACGCACAACGACTAACCAACTTGTGGAATCGGTGTTAAGAACTCGAGTACGATGCCATATCTCGTGCCGAAGCACATGTCTTTACGTATAACCGAAACGTAGACTTTATAATACTTTGGGTGCAACCGAGCACACATTTCAACTATTCAACGCATACCGTGCTTACACTTCCTTTGTTATGATCGACATCGTGCATGCGGATTCGCCGCTTAGCATGCCGATTATCTATATGAAAGGCCACTGGCATGACAAGCCATCGCGGACATAGCTCGGGTAGGCGGCGGGTCCTTCGATGCAAGGTAGCTAGCCCCATGGAAAGCCCCCGACTACCCACGCAATAAAGGCATGCGCTGCTATAACGTCTACCTCCTAGGACGATTGGGCCCGGTGCCCCGGCGTATAACCAGTCTAGGCAGAAATCCTTGTCGACAAGGTGTCCAATGACTACACACCTATGAGACATCTAAACTCACGTAAATGTATGGCCTACTTGTTGGTACGATCGGAACTATACTTAGCAACTCGTGCTCTGAATCACACTTGGCATAACGTGCCTCGGGACCGCGAGACTCCCAACCGAGGGATCGCCTCGAACTTCTTAACGTGGATAGGAACGCGAGACTCCCAACCGAGGGACCGCCTTGAATACTTAACGTGGATAGGAACGCGAGACTCCCAACCGAGGGACCGCCTCGAAACTCAACGTGGATAGGAACGCGAGACTCCCAACCGAGGGATCGCTTCGAATACTTAACGTGGATAGGAACGCGAGACTCCCAACCGAGGGACCGCCTCGAAACACCTTAACGTGGATAGGAACACGAGACTCCCAACCGAGGGACCGCCTCGAACTTCTTCAAACTCGAGGGAACGACTACTACATAGCCTTCCAACTTAACTTGAACAAAACGTGTTCCTTAAGTGCCATGGGTCGTGGCTAACTTAACTTCGTGCCAACCGTAGCTCGTACCTGTAACTGACTTCCGTCTTATGCGACGTTATCATCCAAGTCATACGTTATATGACGGCCCTTGAGATCGTGGGACTATTTGACTTGACAACCGCAGAACGAGCGGGACGGTACTTAGAATGACTTAGGTCGATCGGCCTAACTTTGTCTAACTTACTCAAGCCTACAACTTAACCCGAGGGACGAGCCAAGGCTATGCCAAGCCTTGCGCAGTGGAAACATGCATGCTTTATCGAGCATTTATACGGGCGACGCCTATGACTTAGGCTAACTCATCGTTTGTGTCGAATACCAACTTTCCTTCTCCCAAGCCACGGGACGAAGGACCGAGTGCCATTTTAAAGCACGCTGCCGACTTCTATTGAGACCGTTGGACCATTTTCCATGTTCTAAAACATTCCGACGGGTCGGGATTATTCCCTTAACTATGTGTGTTCGTAGCTTTTATATTAGCCTACTTGTGCAAGTTGAAACCACACGAATTATTAAGTGAAGGCAGAGATGAGGCAAGTTCACCGAAACTCCTCCACCTGAGCGATGTCTTCGAGTCGTCATTGTAAGGCCAAGTCCGAACGCCGTCGGCGTTTCGATTCCTCCGATTGACTTCGTGGGACGTGGCACTACAACATACACCACTCAGAACAAGTCTCGTCCTCGAGACTTTCCTGAAGGCAAACCATCCTACCATTTCTATGGCCAAGACTTAATCGTACCCACTCCGCCTACGCATTTCTTCGATTTCGAGCCACACTCGTGCTTATTGCTAACTTAGTCGTAAGGCACACCAACCGATTAATCAACATTTGAACTCGTTTCAAATCAATGATCGCATTACCATCAACATTTCTTCGAAACTCATGATTCTAAAATTTTTGACACTTTCCCGTTTCTCAAGTCTCACTTGATTCAACGTATCACTTAGTTGGATCATGCACATATTCCAGGCGTCTCCAAAATACATGCATGTCAGCCAAGCCTCGTGATAGAGAATCCGCCATCACCACTCGAGTCGGATTGTGCACATATTCGGGCGTCCCTGATATACGTGCATGTCAACCAAGACTCGCGAGTGGTGCCTCCGTAACACCTATCGTTTTACGCTCAAACGCCTGCCTAACCGCTAGGCTATGTCTCTTTCGTCAGTACTGGAATCATAGTTCCCAAACAACGATATCAACACTGACCCCATCCTAAGGTCAAACCAAATCGTTGGTACGGGGTTTTCTACCCAAGCTCGCATCACTCCGATTTCTAAACATCGAGCATCGATTTCCTACGCACATCCCTACATTCGTCGCACGGGGTACGAGTCGTATCGGTAAAGCCATCCTACGATAACTCACATTTCAACCAATTTCACGTCATATCAATATCGTTTGTTCATCAAACTGTTTCGCATAGTCTATCTCTTCGAACATGTTCGACATAATCCGTCTGTCAATCTTTTCAAGTCAAGCACGCTACAACACAATTCATCTTGAAACCGTAATTCATATTTCACGTTTTTGAAATCATCTATTCCAATTCACGTAATCGATCACAAGGTCGTCTGACTTAACAATATGCCACGCTCCGATCTCATGCGAGTCCGATCATCCACGGTGGTTCATGAATCACCATGCAACGCTCCCGCGGAGTAATCATTCTCATCGGGGCGTAACTCTTGTTTTGTGTCTAGACTCGTTTATTCTCGATGCGCGGATTGGACCTACTCAATCCTCAAGTTTTAATTAACCGTCAATCACAAGTCCTAACATCCTCGAATTTGACTTCGCATCATACCAACAAGTCAGGACAATCAAAGTTGCCGCATCCTGATTTTCTGAGTTCGATTATTCCCGCGACATGAATCACCATGTCAGCGCTCACGCGGAACGATCGCCCCAAATCAGACGCAACGCATGTGCGAGGCTACAGTAGCGCTCGCGCAAGACAAGACCGTCGACGCTGTGGTTATCAACGCAACCATCAAAACACGATCACTTCTATCCAACATTCATCTCAATCAAAATCCTAAGTATTACATCCAACCGAATAATAGCACTTGCACGATCGTCATTCACCGAGTCCGAGTACCTCCGAGTTATTGCATATCATCTTTGATACGCCTCAATACCATCGACGATATGCGTAACCTGACGATCTTCGTTTGCAACAAATTCTGAGTTGTGCGAATGATGCTATCGTCCGACTGGATAATCTCCTCGAATCGCTTACCACATCAATTTCTTCAACCCAAATTCACGTATCGTTTATCCATCTATCTCAAGTCATCGACTAACGTATTTCCTCAATTCGTATCATCCCTTGCTAATTCAAACCATCGAGCAACATCGATTTCAATCCTCAGAGTCGTTTGTGTAACTTCCAAAATCGAACATTTCATGCACGCTGTCTACCTGCCGTGCTAACTTTTCGTATACGATCCGTATCGATTTTCTTCAATCCGATTTCACCTCCTCAATCGTTTTCGCGTTTCATACTCGTGCAATCCTCAATATTTTGCTCGAATGATTTCTAGGACGGACCATACACCACTCGGGATTCGAGTCATCCAATCTGTTTACCAAATCACGTTCGCGTTATTCGCTAAGACATGTTTCGGATTCGTTTGACGAATCCCTAGCGTAATCATTCACGTCGCATCGACGCACTAAGTCGATCGTGCTATTTCCTTAAAATCCGAGTCAATGTTTCGTGTACGCCTAAGCGTTAGTCTGATAACGTTCATATCGATATACACTCCAAGTGTATCTTCGTTTCCGACCAAGCAGTACTTAATATCGGTTGCGACTCGTTTGCACCAAAAGGTCGAGGTGCGTGATACGCGGACTAAGTTGTGCCGATAACCATCCCGCATGGACTATACTCCGAGTTTGCATGTACATTTGTCAATGTCGACGTAGGACTCATTAGGCACGCATGCGACTTGCTAACTTTAGCACATGTTTTCTACCAACTCAAGGTCGGCACCGTTCGGCCCAAAGGCCATCCCTATCGATGCGTTCGATTGAACGCATTACGAGCTTTCGAAAATATTAGACTTATTGTATGGACATGCCGAGGGACGTTTGAGAGAGAGCGCACCAACGATATCACGTTGCGGAAGCACAATTCAGAGTTTGCAGAACAACGGAGTTAAAGAATTCAATCGGTAGTCCAAGGACGTAAAGCCGTGCTCTGATACCATTATGTCACGCCCCGCTCCCGTAGGAGCGATCGTCCTCGCTAAGGCGTGATGCCGCACGAGCCTAGATTTCGCTCGTGCAAGGCGGGTTCCATAACGGCCGATTACAGCGGCTGCGACGGGGTCGTCGCACAGAAGTCCCGAACAGAGACATTGAACACGCAGCGGAAATTTAGAACAAACACAAGTTATTCAAAGAAGCTCTTTTATTGATATTGAAACAACGGTTACATTGGGGGCACAAGGCCAAGATTACAATCACTCAAATACACTCGTCTCACATTACAAATCGCTCAGCTCTTTCTCATCTCTCGATGCATATTTGTCGATCCAGCGGAAGCTTCGGAAGGTGATGTCCATACATTATGTCCCGTATAAGTCTTCGAATCCATGCAGCGGCACGCTTCGAATCGCCAAGGAACTCCGTGCCTCGACGTATCCAAGCGAGCTCCGTGCCACGAGCTTCTACCTGTGCCTGTACATAAACACTATGTGGGTGTCAGTACCACTGTACTGGTGGAGTGAGCTCCTCGCCCACCCATACAAAACTGACACGTTTTATTTACTTTGTGCAATACAAGCCCCCTTTACGATTGTCTTTCTAGTCTTGCCTTAGGATCGATTTTTAGGACCGACGCTCGGCCTATTTAGTGTCTTTAGACCATCTCCGTGCCTTGCACTAATAACGTACCCATACGTTGCCTCTAGACCTTTCTCGTGCTTGCATTGTCAACGTACCGACTCATACTTGTCTTTCGTACCATACTCTTGGACGTAACGACTAGGTCGTGTCAAATACTTGCCCGTTGCCTCAAACATCGAGGCCGTGCCTCGCAGCATAACCTGACTTATCCAAACTCACCTTACGGCCCTTCTCGACTTTACGCACAACGACTAACCAACTTGTGGAACCGGTGTTAAGAACTCGAGTACGATGCCATATCTCGTGCCGAAGTACGTGTCTTTACGTATAACCGAAACGTAGACTTTATAATACTTTGGGTGCAACCGAGCACACATTTCAACTATTCAACGCATACCGTGCTTACACTTCGTTTGTTATGATCGACATCGTGCATGCGGATTCGCCGCTTAGCACGCCGATTATCTATATGAAAGGCCACTGGCATGACAAGCCATCGCGGACATAGCTCGGGTAGGCGGCGGGTCCTTCGATGCAAGGTAGCTAGCCCCATGGAAAGCCCCCGACTACCCACGCAATAAAGGCATGCGCTGCTATAACGTCTACCTCCTAGGACGACTGGGCCCGGTGCCCCGACGTATAACCAGTCTAGGCAGAAATCCTTGTTGACAAGGTGTCCAATGACCACGCACCTACGAGACATCTAAACTCACGTAAATGCATGGCCTACTTGTTGGTACGATCGGAACTATACTTAGCAACTCGTGCTCTGAATCACACTTAGCATAACGTGCCTCGGGACCGCGAGACTCCCAACCGAGGGATCGCCTCGAACTTCTTAACGTGGATAGGAACGCGAGACTCCCAACCGAGGGACCGCCTTGAATACTTAACGTGGATAGGAACGCGAGACTCCCAACCGAGGGACCGCCTCGAAACTCAACGTAGATAGGAACGCGAGACTCCCAACCGAGGGATCGCCTCGAATACTTAACGTGGATAGGAACGCGAGACTCCCAACCGAGGGACCGCCTCGAAACACCTTAACGTGGATAGGAACGCGAGACTCCCAACCGAGGGACCGCCTCGAACTTCTTCGAACTCGAGGGAACGACTACTACATAGCCTTCCAACTTAACTTGAACAAAATGTGTTCCTTAAGTGCCATGGGTCGTGGCAAACTTAACTTCGTGCCAGCCGTAGCTCGTGCCTGTAACTGACTTCCGTCTTATACGACGTTATCATCCAAGTCATACGTTATATGACGGCCCTTGAGATCGTGGGACTATTTGACTTGACAACCGCAGAACGAGCGGGACGGTACTTAGAATGACTTAGGTCGATCGGCCTAACTTTGTCTAACTTACTCAAGCCTACAACTTAACCCGAGGGACGAGCCAAGGCTATGCCAAGCCTTGCGCAGTGGAAACGTGCATGCTTTATCGAGCATTTATATGGGCGACGCCTATGACTTAGGCTAACTCATCGTTTGTGTCGAATACCAACTTTCCTTCTCCCAAGCCACGGGACGAAGGACCGAGTGTCATTTTAAAGCATGCTGCCGACTTCTATTGAGACCGTTGGACCATTTTCCATGTTCTAAAACATTCCGACGGGTCAGGATTATTCCCTTAGCTATGTGCGTTCGTAGCTTTTATATTAGCCTACTTGTGCAAGTTGAAACCACACGAATTATTAAGTGAAGGCAGAGATGAGACAAGTTCACCGAAACTCCCCCACCTGAGCGATGTCTTCGAGTCGTCATTGTAAGGCCAAGTCCGAACGCCGTCGGCGTTTCGATTCCTCCGATTGACTTCGTGGGACGGGGCACTACAACTAGAACCGACCAACTTGTCATGACCAAACCCAGATATTTATATTTAACTAATCCCATTTGAGTTTAGTGGGATTAGGGATTAGAATTAGATTTAGAACTTGAAATTTGGAGTTTTCACGCTACCATTTTGACCCCAACTCAAAACCACTCATGTCTTTGACTTGGAGGGCATTTTAGTAAATTGCCAAATGCCTCCAACCCTCTAAAATATGGCCGGCCAGTAGCAACACTCCCTCTCTTCTTCCCATTTCAAGAAAAACTCTCTCTCTTCTCCTTTCTCTCATTCTATAAAGACCCCTTTCTTTTTCGTTTGGATTTTAAGCTCCAAAGTAAGTCAAATCTCTTCTAATTCTCTTCCATACTCTAGATCTCTCTCTAATCTTGGTGCTAACCCTTGTTTATCTCTTATTTGTGATTTTTATCTAGGTATAACCTAGCATGGAGGGATTCGAAGCTTAGATTTGGCTCTTGACCCAAAAAGAACCAATTTTGGGGCTTTTTCTTGGGATTCCAACTCCCAAGAGGTAAACCCTAACTCTAACTCTTGTAATTACTCCTAATTAATATTATTTGCATATTAGAGGATACTCGAGATGTAGGACAATGCATTAGAAGAGGTTTGGAACCCATTAGACTCAATTCGGGACTTTCGGGCTAGGTTTAGTGCCAATTTTGGGGAAAACCCTAAATTGACATGTTTGGATGTTACCCCTAGCCTAATTAGACCTAGTTAGGTTAGTTCGGGTGAGATGAGACTAGGTACGTGTCCATATTTGGATACGTGGGGTCGTTTTGCAAGTAATCATAAAAATAGAATTTTTCGGGGCTTTCGGGTTCCAACACACGGGTGACTTTTTGCACCAACACTAAAATTGATAAGTTAGTACTTAGAATAGGTTCTAATCATTATTTAGAACTCATAGGTAGAGTTTGGATCAAATTCGGATAGATTTGGTGTCCGTATCACGCGGTATCGCGAATCGGACACCCCGGAGTCGCCAGAATGGCCATTTGGCCATTCGGGCCTCGTTTCTCATTTCTGCTCGCGTGCGCGAGTTAGATTTCTTGTGTGGGGCACGTGTCTAGGCCCTAGAGGGTAGAATTACAAAATTTGGGTATTCGGATAAGGTTTTGGGTCGTTTAGGAATATATGTGCGTGTGTGTCCATATATAAATATATATGTGTATGTATCCATGTGTGTGTGTGTGTCTATATATGTAGATATATATATATATGTGTGTGTGAGTGTGACATATATATAGAGAGATGGATATACAGAGTGGTGGACTTGGTAGATGAATTAGTGTGTGTGTGTGGTTTTTGGTTGAGAGTATTAAAGAGTTTGAGAGTGTTAGAGAGAGTGAGAGATTAGAGGGATAGATGAGGAGTGATGGAGAGATAGGAAGGGGGGAGGGGCTGCTCTTAATAGCAGCTATAGCAGCATGATGCTGCTGCCTATTGCAGCAGGGGATGGGGGATTCAGTCCCCATAGCAGCCCTAATCCAGTCCCTTCATGACAGCACCAAGCAGCTCCAAACCAGCCTACAAACATTCCCTATGTTTCAGCCTAATTCAGCCCACTTGATAGCCCATATAAGCACCTCATTGACAGCCCTATAGGACCCCAAACCAGTCCTGAAATTAGCCCCTAAATCACCTATATTTAGCCCCATTTGACAGCTAATTCAGCCCCCTAGAATAGGCCAATTCAGCCCCCATTCAACCCTATAAATCAGTCATATATTAGCCTATATATAAGCCTCCAAATCAGCCCTTATATTCAGCCATGAACACCCCATAGGACAGCCCATAGGCACCATATTTCAGCCCCATATCGTCCCTTGGTTCACTCATACATTCACATGTTTCATCCACCCATTTCTTCATTCATTCTCCTACTCATCCATTCATTAATCCTACATCATTCATCCATTCCCTCTTCACAATTTCAGTCCATCCATACTTCATTTCAATCTTCATTCATCCATGCATTCTATTCTATTCAATCCATTCACCCCTCCATCAATTCACTCTTTTATCCATTCATTTTCCATTCAATACATATACCATTTGAACCCCATGTTGCCCCACAAATTGATCCACTAGAAGCCTATATAAACCTTTAGTTAGTGCCTAGTTGAGTGGTGTCTAGTGTGGGTTGAGTGTCTAGTTAGTGTGGGTTTTGAGGTTGGTATTAGAGATGGTGCTAGTGTAGTGTTAGTAGTGAGTTAGTTAAGTTAGTGTCCTAACTAGGTTAATATCCTAGTGGACTACTAGAGGGGGCTAACCTAGATACTAGGAGAGTGTAGGAGAGTAAACTAGGAAGGTTGGATAGAAGATAGAGTGTGGTATCTCATGATACCATAGCGTTTCATGACGATACCCTAAGGTAATGTTGAGATGACCAACATGACCATAAGATGGACTAGTTGTCCTAGAACCCTAGATTTCTTGGTTGGTAAACCCTAGATAGGATAGTATCTAGCTATCCTAAGAAGCCTAGGCTAGTATCCTGAGATCTAGAGGGGTTTCCTTTGTAATGGACAAGGTATCGGGAATACCTTATAAGGGTAAATTATGGGGTATAGGGTAATGTAAGGTATTGGGTTTCTGATTGCTAGATGGGCTTAGAAATAGATTGTCTTGGTAGGTAATGACTAGATGAGGGTAGTTTAGACTAGTCTTGACCCCCATTGACCAAGAGTTGACTTTTTGACCGAAAGTCAACTTCAAGTCAACACTTGACTTATAATTGACCGAAACCAAATCAGAGTTGACCAGTTGACTAAAAATCAACTGTTAGTCAACATTTGACTTGTTTGACCTAGGGTTGACTCAGTATTGACCAGAGTTGACCAAAGTTGACTTTTTAACCAAAAGTCAACTGTAAGTCAACCTTTGACCCAGATTGACATAGTTTGACTTGGATTGACTTCTTGTGACCTTGTTTGACCTTGGTTGACCTAGTGTGACCTAGTTTAGCTTGGTGTGACTTAGTTTGACCTAGCTTTTACTTAGACTTGCATATTATGACTCGATTAGCTTTTCTTTCATTATTAAACCATGTTTTGACTTGTAGTATCTCATCTTTAGGTCTGTGATTACTCTGAGCGTCTGTTCACCTTATCAGTTCAGGACCACAGGCGAGTACATTCTCTGATAATATTTCTGTTATAATATCATCTTTGTTTCTAGTATTTAGTGTAGATATCCTTGTTCCCTTGACACATGGTGCACACGGATTGGTATTGTCTGGATCCCGTCATAAGATGTTATTCCTCTTATATATGGTATACAGTAGGCAAGTCTTCATTGTTTATTGTTTATTGTATAGATACGATTCCTGTGTAGGCTCGCGACCTCCTCAGAGAATACGTGTCATGACTGGATCTACTATATTAGTCAAGGATGGGGGTGTTAGCATAGATATGTGATCAATACCCCATAGTATTATATTGTATCATCATTGTATCACTATAGTATCCTCATTATATAGTGTTAATTATATACTCACGTATGATTAGCCAGGCCAAACATTGTATCAAGTTCTAAGCCGATCACATGTTGAAACTAGTGCTAAACTCACATAGATAGCAGTTCCAGATTTCGTACATGTTATACATTATTTTCTTGCCTTATCTCATTACAGTTTTGATATACTCTGCCAGGATACATGTACGCTCTACTTTACCTAGTATATTCTCTCTATCTACTGCTACATTTTCAATATCGTATAACTAGAATTGTTGTTTGAGATTTTGTACTCGTTTCTGTCCTGACTGGACCTGTTGAAAATATTATAGATGATGATGGTGACTGTCCTACCTTCTATGGGGCACATGAGGTGATACTCAGGAGCCCGAGGAGCATCTAGCTCAGTAGAGGGTGCTTACTCCAGTCTAGTATTTTTAGTTTTCAGTTTGTATCGGATTATTCCGATTGTTAGTTGAGACTTAGTTATATTTCCGGACTTGTATTTATTTGTGTTAAACATCTACTTTGTGTGGTGTGATAACTCTATTTATTCAATTTCTTCCTTCTATCTGATTTCATATCGTGCTCTTTCTTCCCTAGACTTGTGATTGAGATATAGATTTGAGATGTTATATTATACCTACGTACGGAGATGACAGATTTATATATCTTGTTGTTAGATGTTAGATGTTATAGAGGACCTATACAGCGTTCTACCGCCGACACTACGGCGTAGGCTAGACGTACCCATATTTTCGTGCCCCTAAATAGGGTGCGGGTCGTGGCACGTTTTTGTGGTGGCCCATGCAGGCCAGTGTCGCAATTAGTACGATCTCGTAATGGTGCTCGACTTAGAGTACTAATTACGAGCCTGTGACTAGGACATAGGATCTAGAATATGATAGGAGTTACTCAATCACTTTTTAGGAAAATTTTGATCTTTTGATTACCATGACAACTCCTCTTGCATTTGAATTCAATTGTCCTCCTTTAATAATATCTTATCTTGTGCTATATTGATCTCTTGGGTTCAATTCGTTCTCAGGATGACGATTACTCGCAGTCAGGCAGCAGCAGGGCAGAGTGTAGGTTCCAATCTTTCGATCTTATTTCCGTATTTGCCTCCTTATAACTGTTTGAAATTCGATTCCATTTGTACCTTGATTGGTTGATGAAAATTTTGTTCTTGTGATGTGATTTTCTTCTGAGATAAGTCGTATGGGCTAGGTTGCCTTGATTATGAGATTTAGAATCCTCTAGGGTCATGCTAGTAGGCATAGTGAGGACATATAGTCGGATTACGGATGTATTTCTAGGGTGTAGGAATTTAAGGTTTTCGCTACCAAACATGCGGCAATGCAAAAATTTTAAATACCATAATTCTAGAGGTATGTACCTTAGTCAAGGACTCTGTGATTATCGTAGCCTTGCTCACTAGCATGACGGAGATTCTGAGTATCACGATTCTGGACAGACGCATATGATTGTCGAACTGCATGATTTTTCTGTGTTTACTTTGTTTTAATTTTTGAGGATAATTTTTTTTAAGGTGGATAGACTTGTAGCACCGGGTTTCTAAATGAGAGTGATTTTAAATTTTATAGTTTTAGTCATTTAATTATTGTCATTTAAATTCATGCTTTGATTTTGAAGATTTTAAACATTTTAAATTTTTAATCCATGATTTATGATTTTAATGTTTTACTAGTAAAACCTTAGAGACTGTTTGACCTAGAGCCTTACCATGTGATTAGGATATTTTCAGCATCATTTCTGGCCCAAGGGTATTTTTGATCATTGGACCTCTTTGATTTATTTTGATATTTTGCATTGGTGATTGTTGATTTAGCTTTTGATAGGTAAGATTTTGTGATGGCTTCGTGTCTGTATCGGACACGTAACAGTTTTTATTTGCAAGTGTTGTTGTGTCTTAAGAGATTTTTATTTTGCTGAATTTTTTTTCTTTGGAAGTATTCGAGAGGGATTTTTTTCTGCGTGTGTTTTTCTGTGATTGCCTTGTTTTAATTTTGAGGACGAAATTTTTTTAAGGTGGATAGATTTGTCAACCCCAGTTTTCAGGAACAGGGGTATTTTTGTCATTTTGTATTTTGAATATTTTTGAAATTTATTTTATTATTTATGATATTATTTTAGGGTTATTTGAGTCGAGTTCGAATTTCAGCTCATTCCGACTTGTATCGGAGATCCGGGGTAGCTTAGACTCTGATTGGGACCCAACTAGAATCGACCAACTTGTCATGACCAAAACCATATATTTATATTTGACTAATCCCATTTGATTTTAGTGGGATTAGGGATTAGAATTAGATTTTGAACTTGAAATTTGGAGTTTTCAAGTTACCATTTTGACCCCAACTCAAAACCACTCATTTCTTTGACTTGGAGGGCATTTTAGTAAATTGCTAAATGCCTCCAACCCTCTAAAATGTGGCCGGCCAGCAGCAACACTCCCTCTCTTCGCATTTCAAGAAAAACTCTTTCTTCTCCTTTCTCTCATTCTACAAAGACCCCTTTCTTTTCCCTTTGGATTTTAAGCTCCAAAGTAAGTCAAATCTCTTCTAATTCACTTCCATACTCTAGATCTCTCTCTAATCTTGGTGCTAACTCTTTTTTATCTCTTATTTGTAATTTTTATCTAGGTAGAACCTAGCATGGAGGGGTTGGAAGCTTAGATTTGGCTCTTGACCCAAAAAGAACCAATTTTGGGGCTTTTCCTTGGGATTCCAACTTCCAAGAGGTAAACCCTAACTTTAACTCTTGTAATTGCTCCTAATTAATATTATTTGCATATTAGAGGATAACCGAGATGTAGGAAAACGCATTAGAAGAGGTTTGGAACCCATAGGACTCAATTCGGGACTTTCGGGCTAGGTTTAGTACCAATTTTGGAGAAAACCCTAAATTGACATGTTTGGGTGTTATCCCTAGCCTAATTAGACCTAATTAGGTTAGTTTGGGTGAGATGAGGCTAGGTACGTGTCCATATTTGGATACGTGGGGTCGTTTTGTAAGAAATCATAAAAATAGGTTTTTTCGGGGTTTTCGGGTTCCAACACACGGGTGACTTTTTGCACCGACACTAGAATTGACAAGTTAGTACTTAGAATATGTTCTAATTATTATTAGAACTCGTGGGTAGAGTTTGGGTCAAATCCGGATAGGTTTGGTGTCCGTATCATGCGGTATCGCGAATCGGACACCCCAGAGTCGCCAGAATGGCCATTTGGCCATTTGGGCCTCGTTTCTCGTTTTCGCTCGCGTGCGCGAGTTAAATTTCTTGTGTGGGGTACGTGTCTAGGCCCGAGAGGGTAGAATTGCAAGATTTGGGTATTCGGATAAGGTTTTGGGTCATTTAGGAATATATGTGTGTATGTGTCCATATATAAATATATATGTGTATGTATCCATGTGTGTGTGTGTGTCTATATATGTAGATATATATATATGTGTGTGTGAGTATGAGTGTGACATATATTTATAGAGAGATGGATATAGAGAGTGGTAGACTTGGTAGATGAATTAGTGTGTGTGTGTGGATTTTGGTTGAGAGTAATAGAGAGTTTGAGAGTGTTAGAGAGAGTGAGAGATTAGAGGGATAGAAGAGAAGTGATGGAGTGATAGGAAGGGGGAGTGGCAGCTCTTAACAGCAGCTGTACCAGCATGATGCTGCTGCCTATTGCAGCAGGGGAAGGGGGATTCAGTCCCCATAGCAGCCCTAATCCAGTCCCTTCATGACAACACCAAGCAGCTCCAAACCAGCCCACAAACAGTCCCTATGTTTCAGCCTAATTCAGCCCACTTGATAGCCCATATAAGCACCTCATTGACAGCCCTATAGGACCCCAAACCAGTCCTGAAATCAGCCCTTAAATCACCTATATTTAGCCCCATTTGACAGCTAATTCAGCCTCCTAGAATAGGCCAATTCAGCCCCCATTCAACCCTACAAATCAGCCATATATTAGCCTATATATAAGCCTCCAAATCAGCCCTTACATTCAGTCATGAACACCCCATAAGACAGCCCATAAGCACCACATTTCTGCCCCATATTGTCCCTTGGTTCACTCATTCATTCACATGTTTCATCCATCCATTTCTTCATTCATTCTTCTACTCATCCATTCATTAATCCTACATCATTCATCCATTCCCTCTTCACAATTTCAGTACATCCATACTTCATTTCAATCTTCATTCATCCATGCATTCCATTCTATTCAATCCATTCACCCCTCCATCAGTTCACTCTTTCATCCATTCATTTTCCATTCAATACATGTACTACTTGAACCCCATGTTGCCCCATAAATTGATCCAATAGAAGCCTATATAAACCTTTAGTTAGTTCCTAGTTGAGTGGTGTCTAGTGTGGTCGAGTGTCTAGTTAGTGTGGGTTTTGAGGTTGGTGTTAGAGTTGGTGCTAGTGTAGTGTTAGTAGTGAGTTAGTTAAGTTAGTATCCTAACTAGGTTAATATCCTAGTGGACTAGTAGAGAGGGCCAACCTAGACACTAGGAGAGTGTGGGAGAGTAAACTAGGAAGGTTGGATAGAAGATAGAGTGTGGTATCTCACGATACCATAGCGTATCATGACGATACCCTAAGGTAATATCGAGATGACCAACATGACCATAAGATGGACTAGATGTCCTAGAACCCTAGATTTCTTGGTTGGTAAACCCTAGATAGGATAGTATCTAGCTACCCTAAGAAGCCTAGGCTAGTATCCTGAGATCTAGAGGGGTTTCCTTTGTAATGGGCAAGGTATCGGGATACCTTATAAGGGTAAATTATGGGGTATATGGTAATGTAAGGTATTAGGTTTCTGATTGCTAGATGGGCTTAAAAATAGGTTGTCTTGGAAGGTAATGACTAGATGAGGGTAGTTTAGACTAGTCTTGACCTCCGTTGACCAAGAGTTGACTTTTTGACCGAAAGTCAACTTTAAGTCAACACTTGACTTATAATTGACCGAAACCAAACCAGAGTTGACCAGTTGACTGAAAATCAATTGTTAGTGAACATTTGACTTGTTTGATCTAGGGTTGACTCAGTGTTGACCAGAGTTGATTTTTTAACCAAAAGTCAACTGTAAGTCAACCTTTGACCCAGATTGACCTAGTTTGACTTGGATTGACTTCCTGTGACCTTGTTTGACCTTGGTTGACCTAGTGTAACCTAGTTTAGCTTGGTGTGACTTAGTTTGACCTAGTTTTGACTTAGACTTGCATATCATGACTCGATTAGCTTTTTTTTCATTATTAAAACATGTTTTGACTTGTAGTATCTCATCTTTAGGTCTGTGATTACTCTGAGCGTCTGTTCACCATATCAGCTCAGGACCACAGGCGAGTACATTCTCTGATAATATTTCTGTTTTATGATATCGTCTTTGTTTCAAGTATTTAGTGTAGATATCTTTGTTCTCTTGACACATGGTGCACACGGATTGGTATTGCCTGGATCCCGTCATAAGATGTTATTCCTCTTATATATGGTATACAATGGGAAAGTTTTCATTGTTTATTATTTATTGTATAGATACGATTCCTGCGTAGGCTCGCAACCTCCTCAGAGAATACGTGTCATGATTGGATCCACTATATTAGTCAGGAATGGGGGTGTTAGCGTAGATATGTGATCAATACCCCATAGTATTATATTGTAACATCATTGTATCTCTATAGTATCCTCATTGTATAGTGTTAATCATACACTCACGTATGATTAGCCAGGCCAAACATTGTATCAAGTTCTAAGTCGATCACATGTTGAAACTAGTGCTAAACTCACATAGATAGCAGTTTCAAATTTCGTACATGTTATACATTGTTTTCTTGCCTTATCTCATTACAGTTTTGATATACTCTGCCAGGATACATGTACGGTCTACTGTATCTAGTATATTCTCTCTATCTACTGTTATATTTTTAATATCGTATAACTAGAACTGTTGTTTGAGATTTTGTACTCATTCCTGTCCTGACTGGACCTGTTAAAAATATTACAGATCATGATGGTGACTGTCCTACCTTCTATAGGACACATGAGGGTGAAACTCAGGAGCCCGAGGAGCATCTAGCTCAGTAGAGGGTGCTTACTCTAGTCTAGTATTTTTAGTTTTTAGTTTGTATCGGATTGTTCCGATTGTTAGTTGAGACTTAGTTATATTTTAGGACTTGTATTTATTTGTGTTAAACATCTACTTTGTGTGGTGTGATAACTCTATTTATATTCAGTTTCTTCCTTTTATCTGATTTTATATTGTGCTCTTTCTTCCCTAGACTTGTGATTGAGATATAGAGTTGAGATGTTATATTATACCTCCGTGCGGAGATGACAGGTTTATATATCTTATTTTTAGATGTTAGATGTTATAGAGGACCTATACAGCATTCTACCGCCGACACTGCAACGTAGGCTGGACGTACCTACGTTTTCGTGCCCCTAAATAGGGTGCGGGTCATGACAGGCAATGACTGACACACGATCTGGGGCTTGTGGCTTAAAACTCTAGCAAGTTCGATCTGTGGTTTGACCCATAGATTTTACTGCTCTGTGCAGTCGACTGATGCATACACTTGTTTTGACACATGATCACCTTATTCTGAGACACTTGGACACCATATTGACATTGCTTTGACACTCATCTACACTGCTGCACTTGTCTGATACACTTGCTTCACATTTCACTTTGACACACACTGCTGACACATTGTTCATATGCCTGAACACTCACTCACTTGTATTTGACACATTACACTTGATACCTATCTGTACACTCTTGACACATATACAATGACACATATGTTTTATTACTGGTAGACACTGTATTGACACAGTTACTTAACACTACTCACTCAAACACTTCATTATCTGCACAGCATTCACTAATTTACTCATTCACACACTTTACACATCCTTACCCGTACACTTTTGGATACTTGACACTCATTCACTGCATTGTTTTTCATTCACAAATATTACCTTCTCTGCATTCACATAAAAAACATACACACACACACACACACACACACACACACACACACACACACTCACTTTGCATTGCAATCACTCTTTGACACTCATCTGCAGCCTAAAACCCCTTAATTGCATATATAAACCATTTACCTACATTTCAAATCCTGTACAGCAGACCCCATATTCCCTTTACTGCCTTATCTTGGCTGCAAAAACCTGGCGACAGCAGATCCCAAATTGGTTCAATGCAAATCTAATGTTACTGCATTTACCTGAGACATCTTGCCACTGCCCTTGTTTGTTTTGTCCGGTCCAGTCTCTGGACAGAGTATGTGTGGGTTGTTATATATATATATATATATATATATATATATATATTTTATATATATATATATATATATATATATATATATATATATATATATATATATATATATATATATATATATATATGTAAGGGTATATATATGTGATATATATAAGGTAGCTTAAGTTTCTATATGATGTTATGCATATATGTATGTATGTATTGTGGTATATGATACCTTAGTAGTTGGGTTGATATGTTATATATATATATATATATATATATATATATATATATATATATATATATATATATATATGTATATATAACATATATATATATGTATATACTCTACATTATATTTATATAAGTGGTTATATGGTATTGTATGTAGGGTAATATGTATATGTGATATAGTATTAAGGTATCTTAGTTATACTAGTCTATGGATTGGTTTTGAGATAGCCTTTGTTGACTAGAGTTGACCAAACCCTAGAGAATTAACCCAGTTAGCCTTAGAAATTGACCTAGTTTGACTAAGGGTTGACCAAAGTTGACTTAGAGTTGACTTTGACCTAGAATCATGTAGATTGTGTTGTAAACTTCAATTATTATATATTGAACACTTTGTAACCCGTATTGCTCTAAATAGGACTCTGTTACTCTAGTTCGAACATCTGTACACATCGGTTGCTCAGGATATCAGGCGAGTACATGTTCTGTTAGTTTTAATTCATGATAGTAATTATATTGCCTGCTCTAGACTATTTTACTTGATGCTGACACATCGTTCACACAGATTAGAACTATATGGATCATTTTATGAGATGCTATCCCCTCTTCGGGTGTATCATGTACTTTATGTCATGTGCTTTTCACGTATATCACGTACTCCTTGTACTCGTACTTATCTATGTACACTCATGTGCTCCCATGTACTCTCATGTTCACATGTGCTTCATGTATAACCAACAATCATGTATATAACGTAACTTGAACGGATCCTTGTGTATTGATTGGGACGGAAGAGTAGAAGTGGTTATGTGGTTAATTCCCAAGTAGTGTAATCATGTACATGTCTATTATACCCTCACGTATAATGGAGTTACCTTAGAATAATCATGTGCAAACCTAACCCGATTACATAACCATCATGTGCTCTAAAATACTTATATTTACTTATAGTTCTTATTTTCTATACATCTTTTTTGTACTCAGATTTGCCTATTTTTACTGTTTATGTACATCTCTTTACATCGTTTCATGTATTTTATTCTATTGCCTGCTCTATATTTTCTAGCATGTTATGGAACTGCTTTCAAAGTTATGTATTCGTTACTATCCTGACTGGACCCATTGACAAAAATATTACAGAGAACCTGGAGGATTTTTGCACTACCTACTATGGAGCTGACATAGATGACACTTGCGTCTTGGACCCTCAGGAGGATCCAGTTTGCATTGAGGAGACTACCATAGTTCCTAGGCTAGACTGCTAGGATTTTATCTCTCTTATTTCAGTTGTCTTGAGTTGTATTTATTTAGATATTCTGTTGTAGTGTTGATAACACTTAAACTTATTTCATTTCTGGTTGTATCTCACTTTGTGGATTTCATATCTATCTTATCGTGCTGATTATCCATCTTTAGAATTGTGATTGAGTTGTATCTTCTAAGATGTCCTCAAATTGGAGAGTATATTCTGTACAGGTACATTTATACTGTGTTACATATTTGAGACCTAGGACAACATTTTACCGCCGATACTGCGGCGTAGGCTGGACATATCCACAGTCTCGTGCCCTTACACTGGGTGCCCGACATGACACTAACTATCTAAGTTATCTTCTTACATATATACACACTCTACTGTAAAAACCTATTTATAATTTTATGGGATGAAGTGAAAAAAAAATTCTTGTGGCGAGTAGTCTATTTTTGTGAATCGTGATGCTTTTTGTTATGCAATGGAGAAGTCCGAGCATGTGATGACCCGCTAAGCCTTGGCGGAATGTCGATTCAAACGGCCTTGGCGGAATGTCGATTCAAACGGCAAGTGCAAATGACTTAAATGAGTCATTGACTCGAAGAGTTACGTTGACCCGAAGGATGCATCGAGTAAGAATCGATGCAAGTGTTAAGTTGGCATGAGAGAAATAATTGAGTCGGTTCTAAGATTCTAAGAAATCGAATCAATGCAACGCATAAATCCAATTCAATCGAATATTGACTTTAGTTGATTTCGTGTGCAGGCTACGCTTATAATAGGTCGACATTTTGCCTTATATAGTGTCCACGAAACCAAAATATTGTTTTGCAACAAACTATGGCAAAGTCACTAGACTTGGCCCTTCAGAAGAATCGAGACTTAGACTTTCAAAGACACGCTCGGAGTCTCGTTCGGCCGATGCGATCATCACTAAGGTGGGTGGCTCCGATGAACCTGTCTTTGCTTAGCCTAGACACATAATAATACAGACACTATTAGTAGAATCGCTATGCAATAATCCCCTGCATGCTAACAAAATGACTCAACGTACCTAGCTAAGAAAATAATCCCATCTTGTATGCTTGTGTAGAATATGGAAAGAAACTTGGAATGTTACTTGAACCTCTTACCGCCATCTACGCTCGTGCCAAGGCACATCTTACTTTTTGAATATAATTATCTATACGATCACTATCGAACGAAATACTTATCACTTAGATCGTACCATAACTTGAAGCACGAAACAATTAATGGTTCATTGAATTAAGGCAGGAAGACTATCAACATAGTTGTTCTGAGCTGAGTAAAGGAAACATGGAAAGACTTTGAAGCCATTGGGTCGCCAAGGGCGATTCATGTATAGGGAGCTGCATAATGAATAAATGTATGAACGAACGAATAAGTGAATGGCTAAATGAACAAATGAATGAATGAACAAATAAAGAAAAAAGGTAAGATGGAAAGAATGATTAGCGACAGGTATATCGGGGACGTACAACGGGACTCGTTACCATGCTGCAAGGACTCCACCGCCAACCTAGTCGATAATACATTATGGCTCTAGACAACCCGACAAGTTAATTTATTTGGCTCAAGATAGCCCGATAAGTAAAATCTATTATGGCTCATGACAGCCGACAAGTTAAACTAAAAATGAGAATACGAAATGGTCACGGATAACTCGTGCACGAGGGACGGGATGAAGGATTCCAAAGCAACGATCAGAGACATCCGTCGGCCTAGGCGGAATCATAGCTTACGGGTGGCTAGTGTGCGGGCTTGGTCACAAAAGAGATGTAAGGTCGGGTCTTGCGTAGCCTATCAGGGTATACCTGTCATCACGCTTGATAGGTAACATCACTATGAATACCATAAGTAAAGTCCAAATGGCTTGTATTGCCAGCGACCGATGCATATAGATTAAGTGGGCTCACTGGTGGCAATCAAAGTGCAAGTCCTTGTATTAAAACAAGTAATTCTGAGTAAGCTGAACAATTGAGTAACTAAACGAAATGCACCTGAACAAAGCTTGAGTATGACACGCCTTGAAAAAGTGAGTAACTAAATGAACATCCGAACAATTGAGTATGACATATATTGATCACAAACTTGAATACTTCGTTCACCTGAGGCTGGAACAAGCCCTTGAAATACATGAATGCTTATACAAATTCGTCAATTCATAATGTATAAAATTTTGCCTAACTTGATTTATCTTGAATAGGGAAGATCATTTGTTAAGTATGGTAAGCTGCGCATGTTATTCGTATGCGACACTTGATGCTCGTAACACGAGATAGATTTTGTCATATATGCCATGAAACTGATCCTAAGGCAAGATAGAAAGACAATCAATTGATGGATGTTGCACAAAAGTAAATCAAACATGTTTGGTAATGATAGTGGGCATGCGAGCTAGCCTCCCCACCAGTGCATTTAATGTACTGATAACCATATAGTTTGCTTGCAGGGTATGGAAGAATCTCCTCAGGTACAGAGTATTCCCTCGAAGGTGCTAAGGTGCGAAGGTAACTCTGGAGCCTTAGAGCGTTGCAAAGGAACTGAAGCACCATATACATGACATAATGTATCAGAACATCGCCATGTATCATTCCATATTATAAGCCACTTGGCACATCTTTTATGTTTCAAGAGAGAGAGCTTGAGCAAATTGTAATCCCGATCTAGCACCGCTTATAATACTTCTTAAATATTAATAAAGAGCTTGAAATTGCCTTTCAACTTGTGTTCATTTACTTTACTCTACAAATGGGGACACTCTGTGGCCTAGCTTCAATCGACTGTTTTTGGACTCAGCCTTGCATGAGCGCAACCTAGGCTCGTACGGCATCACGTCTTAGCGATGACGATCAGTCCTACGGGACCGAGGCGTGACAGACTGGTATTAGAGTATGTCTTTACGTCCTTGGACTTTATATCGATTCTCTCAGTTTTAAAAGCTCGATCGTGGACAAAAGAAGTATACGCTCCCTCTCGTTGTTCCTTGGGATGTTCCATAAAATAAGTCTAATAATTTGAAATGCTCGTACAAGTATTTGGTTGAACGAGATCGAAATACGAAGGCCTTTGTGCCAAACTGTGTCGAACTTGAATTGAAAGAAACCCGTGCTAAAGTTAGCAACTGGTGTACATGGTTGAATGACCTTACGCTGACAATAGCGAATGAGTGTACGAGATTGACGTATAGTTCGAACGGGATGGCTATGCTTGTCACACCCCGATTTCGTAGAATTATTTATTCTTTTGGAATCAATCGTACTCGCTTGGGCATGATACCGTACAAGTCTGGTATTGTACTTATACGAGACAAAGATAGTACATAATTAATTATCTTCAAATAGGAACACGTTGCAGTAGTAGAAGCAGATAAATTAAAGTCAATGAGGACATGTATTTCTTTATCGAATAGAAATACATTACCGATTTATAGCAACGGAGATAAGCAGATAACTTGAAGTCACAAAAGATATATAAAAAATGTATTCTCTTTATTGATAATTTAAGAAGAGTAAAAGATTTGTAATAAAATACAATATTTACAACACATCTCACTTTACATTGGTAGCCAACTGAACAAATGCCACAAAGCTTGCATTTGATACTCTGATACATTGGATTACAACTCAATATACCGACTTGGCTTAAAACTCCATGGTACAACTGATTACAATGTTCCATACATTATAGCTTTTATAAATAGAAGACATCATCTTTTGTAAGGAGAGCTTCTGTATGCCCAAGAAATCTTCGATGCCACGGGAACGATCAAGCCAATCTTTGTGTACAGAACTTCCCAAGCACGAGCACCTAAAAAGAGTGCCCACAATGTTGGTCAGTACATCATCTATGTACTGGCGAGTAGAATCCAACACACTCGCCTAAACCGACACTAAGTGGTTAATTAAGCAAGCTTTTATTAGAATGATCTTTCTATTTGGGGCCTAGCATCAATTTACAATCCTTGAGCAGAAACATTGAAGTAAGTAAACATGTTACAACATGATATAAAATTTCTTTTTGTAAGGCATCATCTAAGCAAGTTAACAAGCTAAGCGTGTCATGGTAATATTCTCAGAAGGCATCATTTAGTATACTTAGTGTTATCGTTCAACATGTTATGGCAATATTCAGAATAGGCAACATCATATCACATTTAAGTGATTTCTTACTGATAGTCGACCCCTCGCACCTACATAAAAATACAGGATAATATGATATACTTAATCTGTCTGCATAAAACATTCGTTAGCATGCATCCTAACTACATGGTCGTTGGTGAAACTGTACCATAAAGGACTTTCCAACGGATATTATGATGCACCATTCCAGGGTAGGTTGCAAGCCTAGTCGAATGTTCCGTAATATCTCATGCCACTATAGTACGACCAATGTTTCCTCCTGGATCAAATCGGTCCCAGCGCCCCAGATACCGTTCGAGGAAACTTGCTGAAAGCCAAGGCCAGGAGTGTAGTCTGCTTGACATCACATCACAAGCTACACGATTGTTTACCCTGGGGATTTACCGGCTGCTAAGGAAGCTAAGTCAAGTATTGCCCGCTGGGCATATAATATAGGCCAGTCATAATCCTATTAGTGTAGTGAAACCATAATCCTTATCTGCTTAAGGAAGAGAAGAAAGACCTGCTACTCTCCTTGTTACAGTCTGTCAATAGTCAATTTCGTTTGATCCAATAGCGTTCTGTTACATAGGAAGAGATTTGATAAATACTGATAACTCTCGGATAGAGTATTAGAACGGAAAGGTCCATTAGATAATGAACTATTGGTGCTAAGCCATCTCTGGCGATGAATCAACAATTCGAAGTGCTTTTCTTGCGTATTCTTGATGAACCAGCGTTTATATATAGATATAGATGCAGGAAGATTTCAATTCGAACATGGGTTTGATTCACACTCCATGTTTTGAGAAATATTTACCATCCGGAAAGAGAAAAAATCGGAGTACTTGTCTAAAGAAATGCATTGAGAAAGGGCAGATGTATAGAACCTTTCAACGATATAGTGCTTTTTCAAATCTCTCCAAATGGAATATGTTCCAAACATATATGCCATGGTTCCTTACTAAGACAGGGTACAAATATCTAAATTTCACCCTTTTAGATACTTTTTCAAACCCATTGCCGATACTAAGTAGCAGTCCAAAATTTTTATTGTACAAGTACATCCATGACCATGCGAATGCGTGTCGACTCGATAAACACAAGTGCATGGTAAAACAAATGAAAGTAAACAAAGCCAATAGTTCAGCATCTCATCTAAATTTTGAACCGTGTTCAACGTCTAATCATTCCATCATTACCATCATTCCGCTTGGTGATCTCCATGATCCCAAGCCTCATCATTCCTCATTCATTGATTCATTGCAACATTTCTCATAGCATTACTCTCAACGAGAAATAAGCAACATTCATTCATTTTAAAGGGATAAGCAGCTTTTCATTCATTGCTTATAGGAAATCAAACAACATCTTATTTATTTACAATAGTTATACAGAGTGTACATGATTCTAGTGTTTTATTCAATTTATTGGGTCGATATCATAGCCAGTTCATTTCTCATTCTATTATTCACAAATCATCTCATTGATCAAATGATACATTTGTTTCAGTAGCATTAAGCATAAGGGACATTATCGATTCATTTTATGGCATCAATTCACATTAGCAGTTCCAGTGTGATTCATTCAGTAGTTCAATGTTCATGTGTTGTTTATTTCAATATTAGGCAACATAAGCATCTCAATTATCCAGCGACTAAAATATGGGACATTTAGGGATAATTCATAGCATCACCTTACTTTTTTATTAGACATGAAGGAGTAAGGAGGAGGAAGGACAGTTCCACTCATTTGCATAAAAAGGTCTTCTTGTTCTGATTGCACACATTTTTACTAACCGTAGCTTCACCAGCGAGCCACGTTCCAATACCCATTTCGTCTAGCCAGCTAAGAGAGACTGCATCAGTCTCAATTCTTCTGATTTTCAATACAAGTTACGGTCCAACATTCTGATTGTATCAAACAAGCCAACCAAATACCTCACACGGAGCGGGGCATTACAATGCAGACAGCCTTTTGGCTAAGTTGTGCCGAGTATCGCGCACCTAGACCTTCTGGTGCGAGTGAGTTTGCGAGTGAGATTGAATATCGCTCAGACAAGTATAAGTTAGACTTATAATCTATATTGATAGAAATACTAACGAACCAAAGCTAAGGCAAATACCGAGAATGGTGTTTGGGTTTTGAGGAATAGTTCAAATGGGTAATTTATCAAGGAGTATGATTCAAAATTTTGATTTGCATGATGGATTATCAATAGACTTATAAAAGACTTCGATTATCGAGACAACGAAGGGACCGTGCTAGAATTTTGAGGAACAGATCGAAAAAACGTATGAGCAAATGATACGAACGTGATTAAAGACTAGATGGGATGACTTGATTCCTGATTGGTGTATGCGATGGCCTCAAAGAAGAATAAGAGTGAGTTTTGATGATTAGTCGAGTGGATCGAATCCTGAGTGGTGTATGGACCGTCTTAGAAATTGTTCGAGCAAATTAAGGATTTACGGATAACAACGAGTATATCCGCTAGCGGTGTTATCGTGCAAAGCTTTAAAACGAGTAACGCTTAGTTGGTCGTGATTCGAGGGTCTCGAACAAAGTATCGTTCGGACAGTTCGTGAATGTGTAGTGCGAATACGAAAATGGTATTGAATAACAATTCACCAAAGGTGAAATAAATGAATGTTTTGGTTAAGAAAACTTAGTGGATCGTACATGCGATTTCGGAATAGTCGAATGGATTGAAGATTGAGTTGAAGTAAAATACTCATAGATGTGATCGAAGGTAGCACGATTAGAAGATAGCCTGCATGAACGTTGGTTTGAAGATACGTGAATGACTATGGATTTGGAATATATGTTGCTCAATGACTTGAGTTAGCATAAAATGATGCGATGAGTTAGCATAGAATGATGTGAATTGAGGAATTATGTTGCACGACTCGAATTTTATTGAAAAGGAAGATCGTCAGGTTACGTATATCATCGATGATATTAAGGCATATCAAAGATCGATGTACGATAACTCGGGGGTACTCTGATTCGAAGAATGATAATCGTGTAAAATGTTATTGTTTCAACGGATGCTATACCTGGAACTTTGATAGAAATAAATATTTAGATGAAATGAAAGTGTCTTGATTATTCGTTGATAACCATAATATCAACGATCTTATCTTACGCGAGCACAACTCCAGCCTCGCAAATATATTACGTTGAATTAGGGACGATCATTTTGCGTGAGCACTGATATAGTGATTCATGTCCAAGCGGGAATGATCGAAATCGAAAGATCAAGGCATGGCAATTTGGATTGCTTTGACTTGTGGTTTGATGCGAAGGTGAATTCGAAAATTTTTCGAACTTGTGATTGACGATTATGTAAACTCGAGGATTGAGTAGACCTGCGTATCGAGAATGAATTAGTCTAGACTCAATGTAAGAGTTATGGCCCGATGAGGACGATTATCCTGCGGAAGCGTTGGCATGGTTATTTTATGTCCACTGTGGATAATCAAACTTGCATGAGATTGGGGTGTGACATATTACTATGCTAGACGACCTTGTGATGGACTACCTGAATTGGATATGATAGATAGGTGAATTATATCTAGCATATTTGGAGAGATAGACTATACAAATTGCTAGGTGTACATGTGATGTTAATATACTAGGAATTGGTTGAGCAGAACATATCATAGGTGACTTTACTGAACGGAATTAGACCCCCTGATAATTATCTTGATGCGAATAGGATAAACACACTTGATATTTAGAAAACTGAGTGAAGCGAGCGTAGGTAGAGTATCTCGTACGAACGAAAAATGGTTTGACCTTAGTATTGGGGCAAGCGTCATGCAACGAGTTTGCATGATGAGCCACGGACTTGAGTTGTAACTATGACCTTGTGAGCTGACCAAGCGGATAGGTGGACAACCCTATGCCAAGTGACTGAACCTATGTGAGCGACTTTAGAAATTGTTCGGATGGACGATAGATCTGGGTCAACAAGACTTAGAGTTAGGACGTGGAACCAGGAGTGTGTGTTAGCGATATTGATATTAGCCCCAAACGAAGTGAACGATAGAAATCGGTTATAAGCAAGAAAAGTTGGAATAATAAATTTGAATCATTGCTCGGAAGATGTGCTCGATGGTAGTACAATATTTGGTCGTAAATTGGGCTAGACTTACTTGGATGTTGGTCTAATCTGCTAGAATAAATCGTATTGATTTCATAAGACAAGAACGCTTGAGAAATGAATCGAGTCATCTCGAGGACCGAGATAGACGATAATGAAATGAACTAGAGTTCAGTTTTAATCGAGTTAGTAAAACGACAGACAATTTAAAACTATCATGGGTAGCTTGTCCGAATTTGCTATCGCTAAGCTTGGTTGAAATATATATATTCGGAGGACGCCTTAAATATGTGCACGATCCAGACTCAGTGATATGATGAACTTGAATGTAGCTGCAAGTGGATATGTTAAGATGCACACAAATTGAGTGAGTTAGCCCAGCCTACGGCCCTCGTGTTTGACGAATTATAATGCACCTCGTGTGACCATTATAGTCTCGTGACAGGATGCAATAGCGACCAGTCATAGAAACACAACGATTTACTGAGTGCCATTAACTCTCAAATGAGCGGTAAAGTCATTCGACAAAATTGACCAAACATATGCGACACGAAACTTAGAAAGATACCAGAATATAGTTCGATGCCATCGAAAGATAAAGTCATTCGATGGGAATTATCTAAGATATGCACGCGATATGGATTAAGGAACGGTACGATAAGATGCACTCAGAAAGTCTCGAAGACGAGACTTATTCTGAGTGGTGTATAATGTAATGACCCGCTCCGCTTTGGCAGAATGCCGATTCAAATGACAAGTGCAAGCGACTCAAATGAGTCATTGACTCGAAGAGTTACGTTGACCCGAGGAATGCATCGAGTAATAATCGATGCAAGTGTTAAGTTGGCCCGAGAGAAAGAATTGAGTCGGTTCGAAGATTCTACGAAATCGAATCGATGCAACGTACAAGTCTAATTCAATCGAATATTGACTTTAGTTGATTTCGAGTGCAGGCTATGCTTTTACACTGAGTTATAAGAGGTTGACACTTTGCCTTATTCGAAATAGTGTCCGCGAAACCAAAATATTGCCTTACAAGGAACTAAGGCAAAGTAACTGGACATGGCCCTTCAGAAGAATCGAGACTTAGACATTAAAAGGCGCGATCGGAGTCTCGCTCGGCCGATGCGACCATCGCTAAGGTGGATGGGTCTGATGAACCTGTCTTTGCTTAGCCTAGACACATAATGATACGTACAATATTGATAGAATTCTAACAAAATGACTCAACACACCTAGCTAAGGGAATAATCCTATCTTGTATATTTGTGTAGAATATGGAAAGGAACTTGGAATGTTACTTGAACCTCGTACCGCAGTCCATGCTCGTGCTAAAGAACATCTTACTGTTTTAGTAGAATTGTCTATATGTTCACTATCGAACGAAATACTTGTTACTTAGATCGTACCATAACTTAAAGCACGAAACAATTAATGGTTCATTAAATTAAGGCAGGAAGACTATCAACATAGTCGTTCCAAGCCGAGTAAAGGAAAAATGGAAAGACTTCGGGACCGTTGGGTCACCAAGGGCAGTTCTCGTACAGGAAGCTGCATAATGAATGAATGTATGAACAAACGAATAAGTTAATGACTAAATGAACAAATGAAAAAATGAAAGATAGAAGATAAGAAGAAAAGAATGATTAGAGAGAGGTATAACGGAGATGTGCAACGAGGCTCGCTAACGCGCTGCACGGACGCCGCTGCCAACCTAGTATACATTATAGCTCTAGACAGCCCGATAAGTTAATTCATTTGGCTCAAGACCGCCCGAAAAGTAAAATCCATTATGGCTCATGACAGTCTGACAAGTTAAACTAAAAATTATAATACGAAATGGGCGCGGACAACTCGTGCACGAGGGATGGGATGAAGGATTCCAAGGCATCATGCCGGCCTAGGCAGAATCATGGCTTATGGACGGCTTGTGTGCGGGCTTGGTCACACAAGAGAGGTAAGGCCGGGTATTGCGTAGCCTATCACAGTGTACCAACCATCACGCTTGATAGGTAACATCACTACGAATACCATAAGTAAATTCCAAATGGCTTTTATTACCAGTGACCGATACATATTGATTAAGTGGGCTCGCTGGTGGCAAACTACTTGCAAGTCCTTGCATTGAAACAAGTAATTCTGAGTAAGTTGAACAATTGATTAACTGAACGAAATGCACCTAAACAAAGCTTGAGTATGACACACCTTAACTAAATGAGTAACTGAAAGAACATCCAAACAATTGAGTATAATATATCTTGAGAAAACTTAAATACTTCGTTCACCTGAGGCAGGAACACGTCCTTGACATACTTGAATGCTTATGCAAATTCGTCAATTCATAATGTATAAAATGTTACCTAACTTGGTTTACCTTGAACAGGGAAGATCGTTTGGTAAGTATGGTAAGTTAAGCATGTTATTCGTATGCGACACTTAATGCTCTTAACATGAGATAGATTTTGTAATATATGCCATAAAACTGATCCTAATGCAAGATAGAAAGATAATCAATTGATAGATGTTGCACAAAAGTAAATCAAACGTGTTTGGTAATAATAGTAAGCGGGCGAGCTAGCCTCCCTACCAGTGCATGTAATGTACTAATAACCACATAGTTTGCTTGCAGGGTACGGGAGAACCTTGTAAGGTGCAGAGTCTTTCCTCGAACGTTGTCACGCCCCGCTCCTATAGGAGCGATCATCCTCGCTGAGACATGATGCCGTACGAGCCTAGAGTGCGCTCGTGCAAGGCAGTTTCATAACGGCCAATTACAGCGGCTGCGACGGGATCGACGCACAGAAGTCCCAAGCAGAAACATTGAACATGCAGCAGAAATTTAGAGGCAAAATATTCAAAAGTGCTCTTTATTGATATTGAACAATAAGATTATAATGGGGTGCAAGGCCATGATTACAAGTCTCTCAAGCTCACTTTTCTCTCATTTTACAAGTCACACTGCTCTCTCTCATCTCTTGATACAATGCTTGAGCCAGCGGATGCTTCGGAAGGCAACGTCCATACATTATGTCCCGTATAAGTCTTGACTTCACGCGGCCGTACGCTTCGAATCGTCAAGGAACTCTGTGCCTCGACGCATCCAAGCGAGCTCCGCACCACGAGCTTCTACATGTGCCTGCTCATGAAAACTGTGTGGGTGTCAGTACTCAACTGTACTGGTGGAGTGAGCTCCTCGCCCATCCATACAAAAACAACACGTTCATTTATTTTGTGCAGCTTAATCCATTTTTGATTGTCTTGCTAGTCTTGTCTTAGGATCAATTTTAGGACAAAGACGTCTTGGCCTATACTTGGCAACGCAATGACAGTGTCATACTACACTCTATTCGTGACTTTAATACATTCGAGGCAATGTCTCGTCGAGTAGAAACTTATGCAACTCGGCCGTGCCCAGACTTTTACTTGCCTTATGTGCCTCTAGACCATTCTCGTACCAATGACGTCAAGGGGACGACTCGTGCTGGTCATGCCAATAGACATGTTCATGCCTTAAGATCGAGGTCGTGCCTCCCCAGTATCAACCAGACTTAAACAACTTGTCTTACGGCCCTTCCTGACTTAACTCGAGACGACGCCACATCCATGCCGAAGTAAGTGTCCTTTTAATAGCCAAATCTTAAGCTCCGGAATGGTGTTGCAATCGTGCACACCCTAACCCTCGCCAACTCAAGGTTAGCATTTGCTATAAGCATAAATTGTTAACCCAACTCGTAACCTTCTAGTACTCGACGTAATCCAAAGGCATACACGCGGATAGCCGCTTTTATGCCGATACATTTATATGAGTGGTCACTAGCAATGTCAAGCTATAATAGATCTTTGCGTACAGTGACCATCTATGTGGTGAGGTACGAGCTCCCACCGAATGACCCGTAGCCTATATTGTAACGGTTCACTTCAATCAAGTCGTACCATCGATGAAGGTCGTATAATATCTACAATTCCTTCTAGGCCGACACGAACCCGGTGCCCCGAAATCGTTTGAGGAATTTTCCTTTGCGTACAAGTTGTCCAATGACCATGCAAGATTCAACTCGATCTACCAAGTCCTTCCTTAACCATGACCATACTTTCCAACTTTCTTATCGAGACTCCCAAGTAAAGGGACTGATCTCGGCGACAACTAGTCACGTGGACTTCCTTATCGAGACTCCCAAGTAGCGGGACCGATCTCATACACTTCCTTATCGAGACTTATCCAGATTCCCAAGTAGCAGGACCGATCTCGTGTGCTTTCTTATCGAGACTTATCGAGAATCCCAAGTAGCGGGACTGATCTCGTGTACTTCCTTATCGAGACACCCAAGTAGCGGGACCGATCTCTGACTTCCTTATCGAGATTCCCAAGTAGCGGGAACAATCTCACGTGCTTCTTTTGTCCGTGGTATGCTTTTCTAAACCAACCATGGCTCGTGCCTTAGACAGACCTTATTCTCTAGGCGACGCTATCGCTCAAGTCTCGTACTTATGTGACAAGCCTTATTCTTGTAGGACTATCTGACTTGACAACCGCAGATAACAGGGGACAATGCTTGTTATGACTTCTATAGCCCAGCAAAACTCTTTTCTAACTTATTCGGAAACGACTTGGCTAGCAAAGGCAATGCCAAGCCTCGCATCGAGAGAACGTATCGTGCATGCGTTCGACTTGAACAACCAAGTTCTTGGGTGCCTAGACTTAAGCCACAAGCCGTATAATACAACTTAAACTACGGAACATACGAAGGCTATGCCAAGCCTTGGACGACAGGACCGTGCATGCTTATCAGGCATATGCGCAGGCGGCACCTATGACTTAGGCTAATTCCAGTATTTCGACAACTTAGCAACTTAGGCCAACTTCCTTTCCAAGCCATGCGATGAAGGACCGAGTGTCATTTTGAAAGCATGCTGAGCAGACTTCTAAGCATACCGTGGGACCTTTTTCCATGTTCTAACACATTCTGTCCCGTCGAGATTATTTTCTTAGCTGTGTGGATGCATCTCTTTTATTATCAAGCCTAACTTGTGCAAGTTGAAAACATGTGATTTATTATGTGAAGGCTGAGATGAGGCAAGTTTACCGAAACTACCCTACTTGAGCGAGGAGTCGCCTCGACCGAGCGAGTCTTCGAACAGCCGTTGCAAGGCTAAGTTTGAACGTTGTCGGCGTTTCGGTTCCTCCGATTGACTGAGCGGGACGGGACACTACATCATACACCACTTAGAAAAGATTTTGTCCTTGAAACTAACTGAGTACTTACTTATGGACCACTTTGATCCAAGGACCCTCGTACACACTCCGCCTATGCGTTTCTTCAACCCGGACCATGCTTGCACTAGTATCAATCTTTCTTTAACACGATTTCAAAATCCTCGATACTTTTTTATTCCTCAAGTCTTATTTGAATTCAACGTATTGCCAATACTGACCCTAATTTGCATACAGTGACCATGCCAATACTGACCCTAATCCTAGGGTCAAACCAAAGTCGATAATACGGGATTTTTTACCCAAGCTCGCATCACTCAGATTTCTAAACATCGAGCATGATTGCCTAATTTGCATCAAGGCATTCGTTGCGCAGATTCGAATCCGTTCAAATCACCAAATTGTATAGTCTATTTTCTTCCGATATGTCGACATAATTCACATATCCATTCTAACCAATTCATGTATTCAATCACAAGATCGTCTAGCACAACAATTTGTCCTGCCCCAATCTCACGCAAGTTCGATTATCTACGTTGGACATGAATCACCATGCTACATTCTCGCAGGATAATCGTCCTTATTGGAGCGTAACTCTTGCTTGAGTCTATACTAATTCATTCTTGATACACGGATTGGACCTACTCAATCCTAAAGTTCAATTGTCAATCATACTGATTCATTCTCGAGTCCACCTTCACGTCAAACCATAAGTCAAAGCAATCAAATTATCACGCCATGTAAGTTCGATCACCCCCACTGTGTGAATCACCATTCCAGCGCTCACGCGGAGTGATCGCCCTAATTCGACGTGACGCATGTGCGAGGCTGGAATTGTGCTCGCATAAGAAAAGAACGTCAACGTTGTGGTTATCATCGAAGCAATCCATACATTTTATTTTCATCCAAGCCAAGATCTCAGTTAGATAGTCTATTCATCATTCGTTCAACTAAAAAATTCTCGAGCCAAGTCTATCTTTTCCTCGACATATTTTAACATCCCAAGTATAGCATCGATCAAAACAATGACATTTTACACGATCATCGTTCCTCGAATCAGGGTACCCCCGAGTTATCGCACATCGATCTTTGATACGCATCAATTTCATCGATAATGTACGTAACCTGACGATCTTCCTTTGCAACAAACTCCAATTTATGCAACTGATGCTATTGTCCGAATTGGATATACCACAATTCCATTCGACTAAATCCGAGATCATAAGTGTAATCCTCTTGGTATCCTCGATCAAGACATTCATTTTTATTCATCGTTCCGAATCCTAATTCAATATCGTTTCCTAACTCACGTTGCCCATTCACAAGTTGTCCAAATGACATCTTGTTCGGGATATTCAAAGTCACGACCAACTAAGCGTGACACGTTCTAAGACTTTGCGCGATCATATCGCCTCGCTGACATACTCGTTGTTACTCATAATCCTTAATTTTTGCTCGAATGATTTCTAAGACGGACCATACACCACTCAGAATTCGAGCCATCTGATTTAGTCCACAATCACGTTTGCATTATTTGCTAAAACATCTTTTAGATTCGTTTGATGAATCTCTAGCGTAATCGTTCACGTCGTCTCGATAGTCTAAGTCTCGTATATTTCTATCGATATTCCACATATAAATCATATTTATGATTTACGCGTCTCGACGTACTAAGTCGTTCGGAATATTTTTTAAAATCTAAACCAATCTTTCGTGTACGCCTAACCGTTAGTCCGATAGTGTTTCTATCGATATACACTCTAAGTATATCTCCATTCTCGACCGAACGATACTTAATACCGCTCGTAATTTGCTGGCACCATAAAGTCTAGGTGCGCGACACGCGGCACAACTTAGCCTGTGTGCATAGCTATCCCGTACGGATTATACTCTGATTTTGCAAGCTCATTTACTAATGTCGATGTAGGAATATTTATGCACGCACGCAACTTGCTAACTTTAGCATTTGTTTTCTATCAACTCATGTTTGACACTGTTCGACACAAAAGCCATCGCCTAACGATGTGTTCGATTGAACACTTGCCCGAGCTTTTAAAAAATTTAGACTTATTGTATGGACATGCCGTGGGACATTTGAGAGAGAGCGTACACTTCTTTCTCCATAAACGAGCTTTCAAACTGAGGGATTCAACTTGAAGTCCGAGGACGTAAAGCCGTACTCTGAAACCATTATGTCACGCCCCGCTCCTGTAGGAGCGATCGTCCTCGCTAAGGTGTGATGCCGTACGAGCCTAGATTACGCTCATGCAAGACAGTTTCATAATGGCCGATTACAACGGATGCGACGGGGTCGTCGCACAGAAGTTCCAAGCAGAAACATTGAACATGCAGCAGAAATTTAGAGGCAAAACACAAGTTATTCAAAAGTGCTCTTTATTGATATTGGATAATAAGATTACAATGGGGCGCAAGGCCATGATTACAAGTCTCTCAAGCTCATTTTTCTCTCATTTTATAAGTCACTCTGCTCTTTCACATCTCTTGATACAATGCTTGAGCCAGCGGATACTTCAGAAGGCAATGTTCATACATTATGTCCCGTATAAGTCTTGACTCCACGCGGCCGCATGCTTCAAATCGCCAAGGAACTCTGTGCCTCGACGCATCCAAGCGTGCTCCTCGCAACGAGCTTCTACATGTGCATGTACATAAAAATTTTGTGGGTGTCAGTACTCAACTGTACTGGTGGAGTGAGCTCCTCGCCCACCCATACAAAACCGATATGTTCATTTACTTTGTGCAGCTTAATCCCTTTCTGATTGTCTTGCTAGTCTTGCCTTAGGATCAATTTTAGGACAAAGATGTCCTGGCTTATACTTGGCAACGTAATGACACGGTCGTGCTATACTCTATTCGTTACTTCAATATATTCGAGGCAGTGCCTCACCGAGTAGAAACATATGCAACTCGGCCGTGCCAAGACTTTTACTTGCCTTATGTGCCTCTAGACCATTCTTGTGCCAATGACGTCAAGGGGAAGACTCGTGCTGGTCGTGCCAATAGACATGTTCGTGCCTTAAGATCGAGGTCGTGCCTTCCAAGTATCAACCGGACTTAACCAACTTGCCTTACGGCCCTTCCTGACTTAACTCGAGACGACGCCACATCCATGCCGAAGCAAGTGTCCTTGCTATAGCCAAATCTTAGGCTCCGAAATGGTGTTGCAACCGTGTACACCCTAACCCTTGCCAACTCAAGGTTAGCACTTGCCATAAGCATAACTTAATAACCTAACTCGTAACCTGCTATTACTCGACACAATCCAAAAGCATACACGCGGATAGCTGCTCTTATGCCGACACATCTATATGACAGGTCACTAGCAATGTCAAGCTATCCTAGATCTTTGCATACGGTGACCATCCGCATAGCGAGGTACGAGCTCCCACCGAATGACCCGCAGCCTATATTATAACGGTTCACTTCAACCGTGTCGTACCATCGATGAAGGCCATACAATAACAATAATTCCTCCTAGGTCGATACGAACCCGACGCCCCAGGATCGTTCGAGGAATTTTTTCTTGCGTGCAAGTTGTCCAATGACCATGCAAGACTCAACTCGATCTACCAAGTCCTTCCTTAACCATGACCATGCTTTCCAACTTTCTATTGAGACTCCCAAGTAACGGGACCGATCTCGGCGACAACTAGTCACGTGGACTTCCTTATCGAGACTCCAAAGTAGCGGGACCGATCTCGTACACTTCCTTATCGAGACTTATCAAGACTCCCAAGTAGCGGGACTGATCTCGTGTGCTTTCTTATCGAGACTTATCGAGACTCCCAAGTAGGGGGACCGATCTCGTGTACTTCCTTATCGAGACTCCCAAGTAGCGGGACCGATCTCGTGACTTCTTATCGAGACTCCCAAGTAGAGGGACCGATCTCGCATGCTTCCTTTGTCCGTGGCATGCTTTTCTAAACCAACCGTGGCTCATGCCTTAGACAGACCTTGTACTCTTGGCGACGCTATCTCTCCAGTCTCATATTTATGTGACAAGCCTTGTTCTCGTGGGACTATATGACTTGAAAACCACAGATAATAGGGGGCAATGCTTGCTATGACTTCGGTAGCCTAGCAAAACTCCTTTCTAACTTATTCGGCAATAATTTGACTAGCAAAGGCTATGCCAAGCCTCACATCGAGAGAACGTGCCATGCATGCGTTCGACTTGAACAACCAAGTTCTTGGGTGCCTAGACATAAGCCATAAGCCGTACAATATGACTTAAACCATGGAGCATGCGAAGGCTATGCCAAACCTTAGACGACGGGACCGTGTATGCTTATCAAGCATATGCGCAGGCGACGCCTGTGACTTAGGCTAATTCCAGAATTTTGGCAACTTAGCAACTTAGGCCAACTACCTTCTCCCAAGCCACGGGACGAAGGACCAAGTGTCATTTTGAAAGCACGCTGAGCAAACTTCTAAGCAGTCCGTGGGACCTTTTTCCATGTTCTAACACATTCTGACCCATTGGGATTATTCCCTTAGCTATGTGGATACGTCTCTTTATTATCAAGCACAACTTGTACAAGTTAAAAACATGCAATTTATTATGTGAAGGCTAGGATGTGGCAAGTTCACCGAAACTACCCCACCTGAGCGAGGAGTCGCCTTGACCGAGCGAGTCTTCAAGCAGCCGTTGTAAGGCTAATTTTGAACGCCGTCGGCGTTTCGATTCTTCCGATTGACTGAACGAGATGGGGCACTACAACCGTCCTAAGGCGCAGATCTAACTCTGGAGCCTTAGAGCATTACAAAGGAACTGAAGTACCATACACAAGACATAACATATCAGAACATCGCCATGAATCATTCCATGTTGTAAGCCACTTAGCATGTCTTTTATGTTTCGAGAAAGGGAGCTTGAGCAAATTGTAATCCTGGCCCAACGCCGCTTATAATATTTTTTTAATATCAATAAAGAGCTTGAAATTGCCTTTCAACTTGTGTTTATTTACTTTCCACTATAAATGGGGAAACTATGTACGACTCTGTGGCCTAGCTTCAATCGGCTATTTCTGGACTCAGCCTTATACGAACGCAACCTAGGCTCGTGCGGCATCACGCCTTAGCGAGTACGATTGATCCTACGGGACAGGGGCATGATAGAGCACAGTGGTCGTGTTACGGCCAGGGATAAATATGTCATCCCAAGCTTTTATTTCCATACTCCTAAAGCTCCAATTGGTTGGGAGGAAGGAGAAACAAAAGTTGCTCGAGGAGATTGAGAAGAAAAACCAGATGATAAGCAAGTTAATGACACAAAAAACTGTGGTACACCAACATCAGATACTGGTTCCAACTTTCCGGTAACTAGATCCCCAATTCCTTCAATGCTTCCCATCAATTCACCGAGTTCAGCTTCCAAAGGATCACGGAGGCTAAGTCGTATGGAAAGGTCTAATTTCATCCCCTATCTATCATTATGAATTTAAGTACTAACATTTTTCAACTTTTCTAATATAGTTGTAAATGCATAGTCTTCTTTGAAAAGTAATAAGGAGATGGTACATATGAAAAAAATCTGTGTATGGCCAGAAGCAGAAGATACTAATAAAAGAGAACACACCATTAAAAGAGAAGACACCAAGTAATGTTAAGTCATCCACTAGAGCTTGTATAAGAATTACAATTTTTTTTAAGAATCCACCTGGAATGGAATTTTTTGCTTTACTGGCACAGAAGTTGATCAGCAAAAAAATGATAATTCAGATTCTATGTGATATTGACTTGTTTGGTACAAAACTTATTGCTTTTCTTCGAGATTATTTTAACAATTTCATTAATATGCATCCTCTCTCAACAAACCGCATTCAATTATACATTAGGTACAAGAATAATTTGCTTTTAAAATTTTTTATTACATTAATATCTTGACTTAAATTATCTGCAAACTGTAGTTCATTGTACTATCGTTTAAAGGACCTAAACACTGTTAAAAATATTTTATTTATCGACCCAAAAAAATATTCACATCTGGGTTAAAAGACATTTTTGCATTAAGGGATGCAAGAGCAAGAGAGATTTGTAATCGTATAAAATATGGAAAACAAAGTCGATTCTTTTTCGTGCCATACAACCCAAGGTATTACATTTCTTACTTTTTTCCTTTTATAAAGTGAATTCTAAATTTTCGTGAATATACTCTCACAGACTCTGGCCACACTATCATACTGAACTCTGATTTCTACACATTGTTATACATCTGAGATACACACTGCAGAACATTTACCTAATAGACCCTCCAACTCTAATACTTAAATTTTATATATATTTGTGTTATATGGTGTAATTACAGAGATCACTGGTGTTGGCCCAATGATTGTATTATGTTTTTGAATATGGTTAATCAGTTAAATTTAGCATTTCATTATCACTAATATTCATACTATCACTATAGCATTTCTACTTATACTTATATCTTTGGTGATGTGTGCTTATTGTTTTACATATTAGTGATATAAGTTTTTATTATATATATCTTAAATTTACTTGAGTTGCCAAAATCAAAACTATGTTTTGATTATTCAATTAAGTTTAACATTATGATATCATTAATATTTATGCTATCACTATATCTCTTATTCTTAAACTTAGCATTGTCCTGCTGTGCTTTATCTTATCATATTTGCTACATGTATATTGCTTTGTTCGTCTAACATGTACATGCAGAAACGCAATAAGTAAGATCAATGTGGACATATGCAATGAAGAAATCATGGTGAGCCAAAGATGATGGTATTCCACAAAGATTTCTCTGAACCGCGCGACGACATCTTTGGAGCCACGCACCCGGGGGTTCCGCTGTCCGGTCAGCGGACGGGGGTCGAGGGAGGATATCTTTGGACAGTTGACGTTAAGGAAGAAGCCAACATCAATCAAGGAAAGAAGCCATATAATATCATCATCATTCAAGACTCTAAAGAAGCCTGTACCTGCTATAATATATCTGGAGTCTGTAATGAGTCTTAGGAATAATTGTAAACACAAGAAATGGATGGCAAAATCGAAAGATAGGGTAAAAATTAGCCCATGATTATGTTTGGATAAAAATCGGTATACCGACAGTATACCGGTCTATACCGACGGTATACCGATTTTTGTTCACAGAAAGTTTCTACCTACAAAATTGGCATACCGATGGAATACCGATCTATACCGACGGTATACGATTCAGTAACGTTGAAAATCCAACGGTCAGATTTCGAACATTTAATTATCCCAACGACTATATTTCCGGCCGTTGCAATTCCAAACCGATATTCCGATGGTATGCCGGTTCGTGCCGATGGTATACCGATCGCTGACTGAAAAGTTGCTTTTGAGCTCTTTTCAATACTTTAGTTATAAATAGCCTTGAACTCCTTCATTCAAGGTTAATATTTTGAGCCTAAAAATTTCTAAACCACCAAAGCCTGTCCATAAACAACTATCACTCCAAGAAAAATGGCGATTCTTGACGGTTTATAAGTTGATGGTCGTCAAAAACCGTCAATAATAGGGTTTATCTTGACGGTTTTAGGCTTACGTCAAGAGATCGCCTTTTTTTGTTACTTTAGCTCATTTATTGCATGTATGTTGACGGTTTCGAGGGATCCATCAAGAAAGAGCATCTTTTATATTGACGTTTTGTTGATAACCGTCAAGTAATGCATGTACGAAAAAATTGCCGCTATTTTTTCGCTACCATTATTGTAATTATTTTAAATTTTTACATCTATTGACGGTTATATTCTTTTTTTATTGGAGAGCACAACAACTTTTTTTTGATCTCTCGTAAACTCTCCCTACTCAATAACTCTCTGCTCTCCCTTCCCCTCTCTCTCTGCTCTCCCTTCCTCTCTTCATTCCCTCATTCGCAGTAGATGGAGAAGGAAAGCCCTTCTTCATCCTCTTCCTCCTCTTCTTTCTCTTCCTCCTCCTTTCTCTCTCATATAACCCTAATCCCCAAATCCATCCGTTGTTATCCCCAAACCCTAACCCTAGATCAAAGTCTTTCCTCGAGGACTCTGTCGATGGTGGCGGCAACCGTACGGAAGAGGTCGTCCGACTCTGGCGAGCACTTTCCCGAATACCTTGAACCAGCGGCTGGACGAAAAGTCCGCCCGTCGCCGCCAGACGCGACGGAGCAGGGTCGACCTAGGCGGAGGCGGAGACGCCGGCGGAGGGGGGGAGGAGGTTCTGGCGGATCAAGATCTCTCCGCAACTCCGGCTCCTCTCCCAGATCCGGAGGCTGACTCCGAGGCGGGTGCTCACCGCGATCCGCGATGCGTACGTGCTAATGATGCTAGCGGTCATCGGCTCCGGTGGCAGGTTCGGGTACGAAGGCCCAAAAGTTAGCGGGTTGGGGCGCCCGATCCAGATGAAGGAGTACGACGAGAAGGTGCTGGTGCAGATGTACCGGTCCATCATCACCCAGAGCCACTCGTCACCGGAGGCGGCGCCGGCGAGTCCGGCGCCGGCGGTGCCAGAATCGCCATTTGAGAATTGGTAATCGCTGATTTCTTTTATTGTGGTTCGTTCGTTCGTTAGATAATAAGTGAAAAATGTAAATTATATTATTATCTATAAAAAAAAGTTGACTAATGGCAATTTGATGTTTATCATTTTGTGGTTTTGTGCGTAAAGTGGATTTTTTTTGTCATTTTAAGTGGAATTATGTATTTGCGGATTAGGGATAATATTTTTAAGTTTTGTGGAGTTTTGGGGGAGCTACATTTAGTTATTTTATAGCTTGGAAAGGTTATAATTTTTCTTAGAACTTATAATTTTATTACTCAAAAATGAAATGTATGATATATAATTTAATATAACAAAATACAATTGTATAAAAAATAGTGACTATGAATTCATCATCAGTTTCTTTTCATATGTTCCATACTTTGTTATGGTCCATCAACACACTAGTATCACTTCTTTAACTATTGCCTTGCACCCCGATTCATGAAGGTAATGGGGACTGTAATTTCATAAAAATAGATGATCAGCTGATATTTCGCGCTGTTATGGTCCATCAGAAGAGATGCAGCTCTCTCTTTTTTAAAATCTTTTGCCAACAAACTAGGAGTATAGTAAATTAAGTACAGTTGTCACTAAGAAATATCTGTTCAATAAATCATCTTATATTTTGTATGTTCTCTTGTCAAGCTATTAAAACTCAATACCTGTCAGGTCAATCTAGACTTTCTACTGCATCAATTTATAATTTTTAATTTACATGCGTGTACTTGTGAGGATTATAAGTAAGCAAATGGTTGTGGCCATTGGACTTTATCTTTCAATATGGGTTCGACAAATGGTCCAAAAAACTGTAACTAGATTTATGTACCTAGACTCCCCTCCAGGAATGATCCTATATAGAATGCATTATTTCACTTAGTAAACTTTTGGAGCACCAGAAATGAGATCTTACTCGAAACGTTTTTTACGTTGTGCTATTTTAGAAATGATCCTATATAGAATGCAATATTGATCTCATTGTTTTATTAACTGAAATGATTTTTTGCCCTGGTTTCATTGTTGCAGATGTGAACATATGCCAGGAACGGGGAGAGCGCCCTCTTGATGGTTTTATATGCCCAAGTGGGTGCCAAAAACCAGGAATTACTGCAGATGGGTGGCAAATGTTTTAGGTAAAGTTTTATATCCTTATACAGGGTAAGAGTCTGAGATTGGTTTTCTGGATTTTGCTTTTGGTCCTTTTATGAATATGTCAGATAATTTGAATTTTCTTTACTTGTCTGAAATGCAGATCACATGCTTAAAAGTTTATTGGAGCATTTATGGGTAACCTGTTATCACAGCTTCAAAAGATAAAAGTGGAGCCGGTCCTTTTACATTACCTATCCCATATTAGAGCCCTTCAAGGTAATAAATTACTATTTGAAGTTATACATTCCTTGTGCAAGAGAGAACATTTCTGTTGTGTTATCGTTATACATTCCTTACGCTAGACTAAGAACATTTTTGTGAGTATGAACATTTATGGGTATTCTATTTTGTGTTTGGTACTTGGGAGTACCATGAGGTGAGCTATGTGTTTCTATGAGATGTGTTGGTGTAGAGATTAGTGTATAAAGGATTGATATTGATATCTTATAGCTTGGTATCACATATTATTGTGTGGATATCATGTGTAGGATTTGTTTATCAATTGGTGCTTGGTATCCTACCTAGGAATTAGTGTCCTATTTGTGCATCTTGCGTATCCTGGATACCAATTTGTATGTGAGTGGTACACATACTTGTAGGTTGAGAGTGCAAGTGTGTAGGTGTTAGAGTTGAGTGTTCATGTGTTAGGCTTGTTTTGGACTAGTTTGAGAGGCCGTGCCATACGAAGAATTTGTTGCATTAACATTGAATGGGGGCAACAATGTGAAGGGGTATATGGACTCCTTTGATGCATTAACTTTTTTCTTGTCATACATATCTATTGGTGTGTTAATGAGATCCTTTGCTGCATTAACTTTACCATCTTGAAACATTCCTTCAATTAAAATATTGAAGGTCCTAGCTTCCAGTTTTTCCTTTTGACACGATATGTTGTCGAACAGATTCATGGCCTCATTAGTGTAGTGATTTTACAAAGTCCATGTCATATTGTATGATAGGTGTGGAGTTCTAGGGAAGTTCCATAAGCAATCATTTTATCTAGTATTTCTCTTGCGTCAGCAACTCTTCCAGCTTGGTATAATTTATTTAACATAATATTGTAAGTAGCAAGTGCACATAAATGATTAAATATATTTTTCTTCTTCTCTCAGGAACTATATATGGAAAATGAAGGTGTCGTGAATATGGGAGGGATGTGCTCCGGCCGGGTTTGCTACATATTTTGGTTTTATTTGTATAAGTTTCTGTTTTGAATGTTTAAGTTGTATGAAAACTACATGCTTTGGTTGGATATGTTTGTGGTTGGACAAGTGTTAGATGTTTGTGGTTGGACGTATTGGACGTATTGGAAGTTTGTGGTGTATGAACAATATAAGTTTATTAATATAAAAATTAGATTTTGTAGTTATATAATGTATGTATATCTTGTGGAATATTGATATTATGTATGTGTTCGATTTATAATATATAATTATAAATAGAATTTTTGCTATACAAAATTTAGCTTCTTTTGACGGTTATAAAACGTCAACAATTAACTCAATTCTGCTGCAAGAGGGCTTTTCTTGACGGCTAATAGCCGTCATCTAGGCCGGAGTCAGGAAAAGTTTTTCCCTATGTTGACTGTTTCTAAAAATTGCTATCTTGACGGCTAAAAACAATCAAGAAAATTACTTAAAATGATGGCAAAAAACCGTCAAGATAAGCCATTTCAGGGACCGTCAAGAAAAGGAGGGTCTTTTCTTGACTTCGGCCTAGTTGACGGATCTGCAACCATCAAGATACCCATTTCTTGACGGAGAATCACCGTCAAGAAAAGCCCTTATTTTTGTAGTGTCTACAAAGCTTTCATTTGCCATCCATAAATTGTGTTAGAGTTATTGAGTTGTAAAGTAAGATCTTCTACTTGTTGTTTAAGGAGATCAAAACCTATCGTGAAAGGTTGAAGTTGGAGAGTCTTCGGATCCAAACTCTCAGTTGAAGTTGGAGAGTCTTCGTATCCAAACTCTCGGTTGAAGTCGGAGAGGCCTTCGGACTAAAGCTCTCGTGTAAGAAGTTGGCGAGTTCTTCGGATCCAAACTCTCATTGAAGTTGACGAGTTCTTCAGATCCAAACTCGTGTGTAACTATTTACTCAAATAGTGGATTAAAGCCGGAGAGAGTTCCGGGACTGGGGTGCCCCTTGGGAGGATAACAGGATATATCATGTGTCGGTATTATTGATGCTTCTTCTCTTGCACTTATATTTTTAAATTGCCTATTAGCTTGTGCTAAGTGCTTGATTAGTTAGCTTGACCCAATTCACCCCCCCTCTAGGGTTCCTACAATTGGTATCAAAGCAATGACTCTATTGTTAGGCTTAACATCCTTAGAGTAGATCCTTGTTATTTTTCTATGACAACCTATTCCTCATCCTCCGATAAATAGGGTTTTATTTCAAGTAGCATAGACAATCACGGTTCTTCTAAATGCAAGAAATGCTCTAAGTGAAAAGCCATGGCTAAACAATCCTTATAGATTCTTGATAACCTTCAATTTACAAATGAAGAATTTTCTGAAAAGGTTGTTCATTTAGAAGAAGCTAATGAGCTATTAAGAAATAAAAACAATGATTTATTATCTAGACTTGATTCTCAAAACTCATCTTGTCTTTCTTTAAAGAGTTTGAATGATGCTTAAATTTTGAAAATCAAATCTCTTTCCTCATCAATAGAAGATCTTAAGAGGCAAACACCTGAACAAAATCATTTGCATTATTCTTCTATTGACTCTTTAAAGAAACAAAATGATGATTTTATTTCTAGAATTGCTTTATTTGAAAAAGAGAATTGTGCTTTAAATGCTAAATTTGATTCTCTTACTTGTTTGCATGATGATTTGCTATTAGAACATGATATTCTTAAGACCAAATTCATGCATGCTTACTCTAGAGATAATCATCATTCTAGTATATCACATGTTCATAATCATACTCATTCCTATACATGTGCACATACTAGTATTAGGTGCTTCTATTGCTCTCGCATTGGACACATGAGCTTAACTTGTCCTATTCGTAGGAGTTTTTCTACCAATGCTAGAGTAAATAGTATATGGGTCCCTAAAGCTAACAAATGTGGATCCAAGTTTATTTGGATACCAAAGTCTTCGCCTAATGTTATAGGTGGAGCTTCTTATATCGGGACATAGCACCAAGGAGCGTGTTGGTGGTTGCAAAGCTCAAAGGTCATCTTCCAAGCAATTGTACCAACACAAACGTGGTCACTAGAGCCACTTTGGTAACATGCTAAACGATTCTCTTTAAATTATTTATATTTATAGAATCTAGCATGTTTCTCTTGATGTCTTGCTACTAGCTCACATTGATATCCTTTAGTTGCCTTTTAAATAAATCAATGTGAGAATTAATACTAGCATGCTTAGTTAATTTTCTTATTAATTCTTTTATCTAGCATGACTAGTTACTCAGCGTAAATGATTATTTCACACTTTGTAGTTTATCACTCATTTTCTATTAGAGGGACACATTTATATATGCATGCTCATTATTCTTAATCTTTATTTATAAAGCATGCATATCACTCTAGTCCATAGGAGCTTGGTTTTGATTTGAGTTAATATGATTTTAACTCTCCGTCTTTAAAGTTTTTGAGATAGTTACTTTTTGTTGATTTGTTTTTAATATGTCATAATTACATAAATCGGTATTTGTGAATATATGTGTTTAGCACAAGCTTCTTATCACTTGACAAGTATACACTTATACTTCCATTTTAACCTTGTGCTTATATAATATATTCATTATTGATTCTCATATTTTATTTTGATTATACCTCTTATGAATCAATTATATCTTTGCCTAATAATGCTTATTTATATGTGTTTTGAATTTGTTATAGTTTTTCAAACATTCATTAAGGATACATGACTATATTCATTAAATTTCCATTTACATGTAGATCATGTATTTCTAATGTTGATATATATTTTTGTATAAATATCTTTATGTGGGCATATGAATTAAGCTAAAGTTTTATCTTGACTTTTTGGTTGGCATTATGGATACATATTCTCAATTGATTTTGATCTTTTCATGTATGCCTATTCGTGATATATATATATATATATATATATATATATATATATATATATATATATATATATATTTATATATATATGTATGTATATATATATATATGTATATATATATATATATATATACATATATATATATATATATATATATATATATATATATATATAAAAAAAAAATATATATATATATATATATATATATATATATATATATATATATATATATATATATATATATATATATATATTTGGAAACTGTTACCTTTATTGATAAAAGAGGGTAATGAGTATATCCGACCTCATGGTAACAAAGACAAAGAAAGAAAATAAAGAAAAAACTCTACTCTAAAGCCCAATGAGGAATAGTTGGAAGATGACGACAACTCGAAAGCGATTTCCGAAACTGTCGCTTCACCTCCCGAACCAAGAAGACCGACCCAGCACCACGCCCCTCGTACCGATGCTTGTTCATGTTCTTCCAAAGCACCCAAATGATCGCACCAGCCAATGATCTCCGATGATGACTGCCCGGACCCCGCCACCATCTTTGAAGAAAGACTAGAAAGTCACTATGCATCCGAGACTTGAAGAAACCCCAGAAAGCAGACCAAACCGTCATAGCAAGGTCTCCATGGAAAAATATATGCTGAAGGGTCTTCCCATGCCCAACCTGACAGCAATGACACCTGGAAGCCAGATGGAAGCCAATCTTCTGAATAATATCATCAGTAGGAAGCCGGTTGTGACAGACCCGCCATATCAGAATGCTCCACTTCGCCGGAATACACTTGTCCCATATATTAGAAAAAAGTGATGATGTAGGGTGAGAGATCCGACAACATCTCCAAGCCGCCGCCATCGTGAAAGAACCTTTCCGCTCACCCCAAACCAATGAATCAGGAGCCGAAGTACAAGTCAGATTCGCCTCTCTGAACCGCCCCGCTGCCTCTACTCAAAACTGCTCCAAAAACAAAGACAGATCCCATCCAGTAGTTGTCCAAAAAGATCGGATAAGCGGACCACCATTATCAGAATTCCTCGCCCTAGAATCTCTGATCTTCCTTCCCCTATCCGAAAGAGCTCGAACAGTCACCGTACGTTGGGGAAGAACCACCCTTCTCCCAGCCAATCTAGCCGACCTCCGAAGCTCCCCAGTGCCCAAACGCTGTGAAACCGTCGAATCAGACTTCCTCGCCTGTGTTCGACTCCGCACCCTAGTCCGTCTCCCCGTTCCGCGCCTGGTCCCCGAAGTCACTCCCTCAGCCGATGGAATAGCAACACTATCCAACCGAGGACCCCCCGAAAGCCAATCTTCGCACCTCGCTGATCCTTCACCATGCCCAAGTCTAAACGAGATATACGGCTCCGCCAATTTCCTTCCCCACAAAATCCATCGCCAAATATGAGAGCCCTTGGAATTCATAAACGCATCACATGGATATCGCTTACAAAAATATTTTAATTTAAGAAGCTCCACCCAAAGGCCCTTTCCATGCCTCAACTTCCACCAAAGCTTCATAGAAAAAGCATCTATAATATCATTCAGGCACTTGATCCCGAGGATGTAGGACCGTTGAGCACCTCTAGAGGGGGGGTGAATAGAGTGTGTGTGTGCAGCGATAAATAATCACCAATTAAAAAATTAAACTATGGCAGTGATATAAGAGACAGTAAATAAAGAGGGAGAATTCAAACTCAGTGACACAGCGATATATACTGGTATCCCTCTGAGAGGATTAATCCAGTCTCGAGTACTCTTACTCGATGCTAATCCACTATGGCACAAGCTTTAACTAAGAGCTTGCAGTCTCTTACAACACCGTGCTTGGTGACAAGCGCACGACCAGCTTCACAATACCGTGCTTGGTGACGAGCGCACGACCAGCTCCACAACAGGAAAGGTTGTTGAACTAGAACGACCTCTTTACAACTCTTGGAATACCAAAAGACTCTAAATCAACTCTGATAGTACTGGCTTTTGGCTAAGAGATGTATAGGTATGATTTGAAAATCTTAGATCGTTTGAAAACACTTGAGTAGTAGAGAAGAGAGAATAGAGAATGAATGAGTGATTTGAAATGAAAAGTTCTTCTCTATTTATAGGTGTTTTCTCCAATCGAACTCGGACAGAACTCGGGCAGAGTTCGGGTGCAAATATGTCGCAAAGAGACATTGCTCGCTGATTTGGAGGCAACAGAAGTTTGAAACATTTTTGACCGAACTCGGTCAGAGTTCGGACCGAACTCGGGCCGAACTCGGTTACGAGTTCTGTCAGGAGATATTTGAAAATCTTTTGCAAAAACAGTTTTCAAACTATGTTTTCGGTTATTTGTAAAATCATTTGTAAAGGCTATTTTCAAAAAATGTTTTTGAAATATTTTGTAAATAAAATACGAATAGGTAGGCTTTTGGAATGTGGACAGTTTTAACCCTAAGCCAGTTTTACCAAAATTGATTTTATATAATAATTCCTAGACTCAATAAAATATAAAATACAGAATAAAATGAAAAATGAGTCTTCTGAAGATTTGATGATGTTGATGCTATGATTGATGCAGTACATTGTCCGTTGAATTTGATTTCATGTATCCTGAAATAATTAGCAACATTTTCTATATTTTATGTATTGACTTAAGTATGTGTTGATTATCGAAATCGGGTGTGACCATGGAATGGGCCAACAATCTCCCCCATTTTGATAATTGACAAACTTGAGTCTATACCAAAATATATTTATATGAAATAGAACAAAATAAAAAAGTACCTAAACAAAAATGAAGTTTTTGTTTTTGGATCTGTTTATATGCTTTGCTTTTTTTTGGTATGGTACTCTTTTTCTCCCCCTTTGTCAAGTAGTAAAATGACTTGGCTCTCCCGTAATATGTGAAGCCAACAATAGACAAACACAAGACAAAGTGAAGCAAAAAGACATAATCACAGCATAAAACATATGGAAACAACTAATATAGAAAGAAACATCTTGTACTAAACTGAAAAAGTCATAAAAATTTCCACTAATAATCCAAAAGTACAACTGAAAATGTCTAACTAATCAGTTTAGACATGAAAATAAAAAAAAACTACATCAACTGATCATCATCTAATCAATGTCCACTAGCCCATAGCTGAATCCACGTCACATCGTGGGGTCGTCCGCACCAGGAGTCTCATGAGGAAAGTAAGCTGTGGTCGAGAAAAACTGAAAGGAAGGCTCATCAGTAAATCGAGGACCTGGAAATGTAGGGTGAGGTAAGATAGTGACTGGATGGACAGGATCATGAGCCAGGCTATAGTGGAGGTCAGCAATGCTATTTCTCAGCACCTGGGCCTGAGAAATGTGCCGGAACTCCGAATCCTGATGACGTTGCGTAGAGACAGCAACAAAATCATCAAAACGCTGATAGAATGTCGGATCAAATCCTGGGACAAGGGCTGGAGCAGAAGGAGCATCAGCAGGAGGGACCTCAGCATCAGCAGGAGGGACCTCAGCATCAGCAGTTGGAGCAGGATGAGCTCCAGGAGGCAGAGGTGGAGCAGGAAATCGACGAGATCTAGTCAGCTCGACAAGAGTGGAGGAGAAGGCACACGTCTCAAGATCAATCTCGAAACGTCGAAAGATAGATGCTAAGTGCATTGGATATACTAGATTCCTACCTGCATTTTTGCAGTTAAGCATCCAGGACATCACAGTTTTGGGAATAGAGAATGGGATGCCAAAGTGGATATGATATAAAGCAGATAATTCCAAAATGGTTACTTCATCAGTTGAACCTTTCTTTGGAAGAAGAACGGAGAAAACCATACGATGAAGTTCATAGAAGGTTTGATTCAAATTCTTGGCAAAAATTCTACGTGGAACAGGATTAGGATGACAGATTAGTTCCCTGAAGGAAGCAAGAGTGACATCAGCAGGGAATTGAATATGATAGATGTCAACTAAGGCATCACCAAGATCAGGAATATGGAAAAATTTGCTGATGTTGGTGGCGCTAAATTCTAACTCTTGTCCAGCAACGCAAGAATAGAAATTTCCGTTTGGTTTTACCTGCAGGTTGCAGTAAAACATACGGACGACGTTGTCAAAAATATTTTCTTGTACCTCGAAGAAATCTCGGTACCCAAGTTGGTCAAAATTTGGAGCGTACTCAAAGAAAGTAGTAAAATTCACAAAAGCTCCAGTACAAATACGACGACCAGAAAAAGAGTCGAACCAGAGATCCGAAAAAACTTTGTCCGGGAACAAAGTAGAGTCATATTCTTCGGGATCTCTAGGTCGTGCTGGACTGAATAAACTTGCAGGAGTGTATTCAGAGGAAGAGGAGGCACCTTGGGAAGTGGTTCCTCTTTAACGCTTGGGGGCCATGAGAAAGTAGAGAGAAAGTACCTTTTGAAGAAAAAGGAAGGAGGAACAAGATGAGCGCCCACTAGATCTCTTCGGAATCTTGCTAGGATGGAGGAGAAGCTTCGAGGAGGAGAGGAGAGATTTCCACGAATTGTTGTGTGGAAAAAGTGGAAGAAAGGATGGATTATATAGGCACTAGGGCCGGCTGTTCGTTTCTGGAACCATAACAGCGCCGACCGAACTCGGTCCGAATTCGGTCCGAACTCGGTCAGAGTTCGGGCCGAGTTCGGCCACTTGCATTCCCGAGACAGTCAATGCATTCTGGTAGGTTTAAAAGTAGAATTTAATAACTTTGACTGTAATATTAAATAACGAATGTTATTTTTGGGTTAACTGTAGGGGTTGTCCCAGCTAACGGAGGTTCACCGGGGAACTCTTAAATACCGCTTCGCTTTGGCCGTAGCCGTGGTGACAGACATACCCTTTTTAAGTTTGTACCCAAAAACAATTTTCGTTAAATAAATAATAAAGTATCAAGTCATAAATTCAATTTTAATTACCATATACATTATGAGTCTGATAATTCAAGAATGCCGAGCTCACGCCTCAAAATGTTAAAATGGTCTTCAGCCAATGGTTTAGTGAATATATCTGCTAGTTGATGATCAGTGTCAATAAATTCTAGGCAAATATCCCCGTGTTGTTGATGATCACGAAGAAAATGATGTCTAATTTCTATGTGCTTTGTGCGTGAATGACAAATAGGATTCTTAGTCAGATTTATAGCACTAGTGTTGTCACAATAAATAGGAACATTTGTGTAGTGCAGATTGTAGTCCTCTAAGATTTGCTTCATCCACAAAATCTGAGCACAACAACGTCCTGCGGCGATATACTCAGCCTCAGTTGTTGATAATGCTAATGAATTTTGTTTCTTACTAAACCAAGAGAATAAGACCTTTCCTAAGAAATGACATATGCCACTGGTACTTTTACGGTCCACTTTGCATCCAGCAAAATCCGCATCCGAGTAACCTATCAGGTCAAAGGATTTGGTTTTGGAATACCATAAGCCAACTGTAGAAGTTCCTTTAAGGTATCGGAAGATACGCTTAACGGCACTAAGGTGTGATTCCTTAGGGTTTGCCTGATAACGTGCACAAATGTAAACGCTAAACATAATATCAGGGCGACTAGCAGTTAAGTATAATAAACTACCAATCATACCTCGATACTTACGCTGATCGACAGGTTTGCCACTTTTATCAGCATCAAGCTTTGTAGATGTAGCCATAGGCGTCCCGATTGGCTTTACATTCTCGAAGTCATACTTTTTCAGTATATCCTTCGTGTATTTAACTTGGTTGATGAATGTTCCGTTCGAGTGCTGTTTGATTTGAAGTCCTAGGAAAAAGTTTAGCTCTCCCATCATACTCATCTCAAATTCACTCTGCATACACTTGGCAAAATCTTGACAGAGTTTTTCATTAGTAGAACCAAATATAATGTCATCTACATAAATTTGCACTAGAAGAATGTCATCATTCATGGATTTAATAAATAAAGTAGTATCAATCTTTCCTTTTGAAAATCCATTATCAAGTAAGAAGGCGCTTAGGCGTTCATACCAAGCACGAGGTGCTTGTTTGAGTCCGTAAAGTGCTTTCTTAAGCTTGAAGACGTGATCAGGTTTTTAAAAATCTTCAAAGCCAGGGGGTTGTTTCACAAAAACCTCTTCTTTCAAAAATCTATTTAAAAATGTGCTTTTCACGTCCATTTGAAAAAGTTTAAAATCATTAAAACATGCAAATGCACAAAACATGCGGATGGCTTCTAGTCTAGCAACAGGAGCATATGTCTCATCATAATCAATTCCTTCTTCTTGATTATAACCTTGTGCCACTAGACGTGCTTTGTTGCGTAGAACTTGTCCATCTTCACTGAGTTTATTTCGGAACACCCATTTGGTACCAATTATCGATTGACCAATAGGTTTAAGAACAAGTTCCCAAACTTGGTTTCTCTCAAATTGATTAAGTTCCTCTTGCATGGCAGAAATCCAAAACTCATCAGTGAAAGCATCATCTATATTCTTAGGTTCTATTTGTGAAATAAATGCTATATTTGCTGCTATATCAGAATCGTTAAGAGATGAACGTGTACTTATACTTTAGGATACATCACCTATAATGAGAGTTTCTGGATGACCTGGCTTGAATCTCAATGATTCAAATCTTTGGGCCATACCTTTCACAAGGCTCTTCTCAGTTCCTGCATCTTCGGAACTTTTATCAGTCCTTGCCTCTTGGGTCAGATCTTTCTCAGAACTCTTCTTAGTCTTTGTATGTGTATCTTCATCATCACTGTCGCTAGATCTGTGACTATTTAACTCATCAAAGGTAACATTAATAGTCTCTTCAACAATCATAGATCTTTTATTAAAAATTCTATATCCCTTACTCTTAGCAGCATATCCGAGAAATATCCCGTCATCTGCTTTGGAGTCGAACTTTCCCAAGTTATCCTTGGTGTTCAGGATAAAACAGCGACAACGAAAAACTTTGAAATAAGAAATGTTTAGAATTCTTCCAAACCAAAGCTCATATGGTATTTTCTTCGAGATTGGTCGAATTAACACCCTATTTAAAACATGACAGGCTGTACTAACAGCTTCTGCCCAAAAATATTTAGGAAGATTATACTGATTCAGTATGACTCTAGCCATTTCGCTTAGAGTACGATTCTTCCGCTCCACAATACCATTCTGTTGGGGAGTTCTAGGACAAGAAAATTCGTGGTAATATCCACTATCATCACAAAACTTTTTGAAATCAGAATTTTCGAATTCGCTACCATGATCACTTCGGATACGAGTAATCATGAAGCCTTTTTCGTTTTGTACCTTTTTGCAAAATATCTGAAATTCAAAAATAGCATCACTTTTGTTTGATAAGAAATAAACCCAAGTAAATCGAGAGAAATCATCAACAATAACAAAAGCGTAGAGCTTACCGCCAAGACTAGCGACTCTACTAGGACCAAATAAATCTATATGAATTAATTGCAAAGGTCTCGAAGTACTTACATCGTTGATGGATTTAAAAGTAGATCTATGTGCTTTGCTCTTTTCGCAGTCAGCACATACCATATCTCTCTTAAATAGAACTTCAGGGAGTCCTCTTACCAACTTCTTTGTATTTAGACGTGAGATAGTATCCATGTTTGCATGTCCTAGTCTCATGTGCCATAGCCGGCTTTCATCTTGATTGGCTACTAGGCACCTTTCTGCATTATTAGTATTCTCCAAAAAGAAAACATAAATGTTGTCTTCTCTAATCCCTTTATATAGGGGATCACCAGATGACATATCATATATGGTACATTTATCTTTCACAAAATTGATACCATAACCATTATATGCCAAATGACTTATGCTCAATAGGTTATGTTTCAATTCAGTTACTAGACAAGGAGACGTATCCTTCTTTCTTCATCGATAAGGAGAAATACCTACAGTACCATTACCTATTATATCACCTCTCAAGTTATTTCCGAAGGAGACGTATCCTTCTTTCTTCATCGATAACGTAGCGAATAAAGATGCATCACCAGTCATGTGTCGCGAACATCCGCTATCGAGGACCCATTTGCTTTTAGCATGAGAGGATTGAGGGTCCACCTACAAGACAAGTAGATGAATCCTTTGGTACCCATTTTTTGAAGGGTCCACATAGATTAGCTTTAGGTCTCCAGACTAAAGTATGGTTGTCAACAAGCTTTCTTGTAAGACAATATTGTGATATGTGTCCGTGCGTACCATAATATGTGCAAGTCAGTTTAGTGGTAGAAACTATGTTTGCAAGCTTGTTTTGTTTGGAGAACCTATAAGTAAAAGCATGATGATGTTCGTGTTTCTTCTGCGCTTTCTTGTGTTTAGTCCTTTTAGGTGTATGCTTAGCATTATGACTAATCTTAGGCTGTGTCATAGGTATTGCCTGTTTGCCTAACTTGATTTCTAACTTTTTAGAAATTGCAATAGACTCTTCGTATCTAGCAGTCATATCTAGGAGTCTTTGTTCAGTTACTAAGTGCATCTTCTTCTCTATGTCATAAAGCTTTTGTATTTTGACATAGTCCCTTTCTTTTTCTTCAATATTGAGGATAGCCTCATGATAGTCTACCTTGAGTTTGGCTATCTCTTCCGTGTTACCGGTAGTAGATGTCTCTTTAATATCTTTAATCAGATTGGACAGTCTAGCTATCTCGGTTGTGTGTGCCTTAATCTCTTTCGAGATTGCTTATACTTGTCGAGCACAGTTTTGTGATCTTCAAGTAGTTCGCTAAAGGCATTCTCTAATTCATCGAAAGTAAAATCATCAAACAAAGGGTTAGATGACACCTTATCAAATGCCATGAGACAAACATTTGCATTGCTGCAGGGTCTGTCTTCTTCTTCTGTATCACTGGCATCGCTTTCGTGCCAGATGCTTGTATTGGCATACTTTCGACCAGATGTTGCTTTTCTGCTTGATCTTGATCTATCGTATGGACTACTTTTCTTGATGGTTGGACAGTCCTTCTTCATATGCCCTGACTTCTTGCATCCAAAGCATATAGTTTCATCTTCGTTGCTTTCTTGGACATCTTTCTTCTTTCTGCTTGTGAACTTTAGATATCTCTTGAAGTTCTTCACAAGTAGGGCTCGTTCATCACCACTTGATGATTCTTCATCGGAATCGTTGTATGTTGATTTTCTTGCTTGAGCTTTGAAGGCAATAGATTTCTCCTTTGGTGTTGCTTCTTCAAAATCTTGCAAGTCGAGTTCATGGGTCATGAGTTTGCCCATCAGCGTTTCCAGAGTCATAGTGGTGAGATTGTTTCCTTCAATGATTGTTATGGCTTTTGGATTCCAGTTCTTTGTTAGAGCCCGCAGCACTTTTCTGATCTTCTCATGATTGCTGTAATCTTTACCAAAAGATTGCAAAGGATTAGTTATATCAAGAAAACGAGTAAACATCTGTGTAATTGACTCACCGGATTTTATCTTAAAAGATTCATACTCCTGTGTCAGTCTACTAATTTTGGATTCCTTCACTTGGGAAGTCCCTTCATGGGTTACCTCAAGGAGTTTCCAAATTTCATGAGACGTCTTACAGGTTGAAACTCTGTTGAACTCGGTTTTGTCAATTGCACAGAATAGTGCATTGATGGCTCGAGCATCAAGACTAGCCTTTGCTTTTTCAGTATCGGTGTACTTGTTATGAGGCTTTTCCATAAGAATGCCTTCAACCACTGTGGGTGCTGGCTTCTTATATCCATCAATGACTATTGACCAAAGATCAAAGTCAAGAGACTTTAGAAAGAAAGTCGTTCGTGTTTTCTAATAGGTATAATTTGTTCCATCAAATAGGGGAGGTCTATTTGTGGATTGCCCTTCACCGTTGAATATAGATTTCACGGCTGCCATATATATACTCTCTAAGGTATGTTATATAAGAATATAACCTGCTCTGATACCAATTGTAGGACCGTTGAGCACCTCTAGAGGGGGGTGAATAGAGTGTATGTGTGCAGCGGTAAATAATCACCAATTAAAAAATTAAACTATGGCAGTGATATAAGAGACAATAAATAAAGAGAGAGAATTCAAACTCAGTGACACAGCGATATATACTGGTATCCCTCTGAGAGGACTAATCCAGTCTCGAGTACTCTTGCTCGATGTTAATCCACTATGGCACAAGCTTTAACTGAGAGCTTGCATTCTCTTACAACACCGTGCTTGGTGACAAGCGCACGACCAGCTTCACAACACCGTGCTTGGTGACGAGCGCACGACCAGCTCCACAACAGGAAAGGTTGTTGAACTAGAACGACCTCTTTACAACTCTTGGAATACCAAAAGACTCTAAATCAACTCTGATAGTACTGGCTTTTGGCTAAGAGATGTATAGGTATGATTTGAAAATCTTAGATCGTTTGAAAACACTTGAGTAGTAGAGAAGAGAGAATGAAGAATGAATGAGTGATTTGAAATAAAAAGTTCTTCTCTATTTATAGGTGTTTTCTCCAACCGAACTCGGACAGAACTCGGGCAGAGTTCGCGTGCAAATATCTCGCAAAGAGACGTTGCTCGCTGATTTGGAGGCAACAGAAGTTTGAAATATTTTTGACCGAACTCGGTCAGAGTTCGGCCCGAAGTAGACTGACACAGGAGTATTAATCTTTTGAGATGAAACCCGGTGAGTCAATTACACAGATGTTTACTCGTTTCTTTGATATAACTAATCCTTTGCAATCTCTTGGTAAAGATTACAGCAATCATGAGAAGATCAGAAAAGTGCTGCGGGCTCTAACAAAGAGCTGGAATCCAAAAGCCACAGCAATCATTGAAGGAAACGATCTCACCACTATGACTCTGGAAACGCTGATGGGCAAACTCATGACCCATGAACTCGACTTGCAAGATTTTGAAGAAGCAACACCAAAGGAGAAATCTATTGCCTTCAAAGCTCAAGCAAGAAAATCAACATACAACGATTCTGATAAAGAATCGTCAAGTGGTGATGAACGAGCCCTACTTGTGAAGAACTTCAAGAGGTATCTAAAGTTCACAAGCAGAAAGAAGAAAGATGTCCAAGAAAGATTGCCCTTCACCGTTGAATATAGATTTCACGGCTGCCATATATATACTCTCTAAGGTATGTTATATAAGAATATAACCTGCTCTGATACCAATTGTAGGACCGTTGAGGACCTCTAGAGGGGGGGTGAATAGAGTGTGTGTGTACAGCGGTAAATAATCACTAATTAAAAAATTAAACTATGGCAGTGATATAAGAGACAGTAAATAAAGAGAGAGAATTCAAACTCAGTGACACAGCGATATATACTGGTATCCCTCTGAGAGGACCAATCCAGTCTCGAGTACTCTTGTTCGATGTTAATCCACTATGGCACAAGCTTTAACTGAGAGCTTGCAGTCTCTTACAACACCGTGCTTGGTGACAAGCGTACGACCAGCTTCACAACACCGTGCTTGGTGACGAGCGCACGACCAGCTCCACAACAGGAAAGGTTGTTGAACTAGAACGACCTCTTTACAACTCTTGGAATACCAAAAGACTCTAAATCAACTCTGATAGTACTGGCTTTTGGCTAAGAGATGTATATGTATGATTTGAAAATCTTAGATCGTTTGAAAACACTTGAGTAGTAGAGAAGAGAGAATGAAGAATGAATGAGTGATTTGAAATGAAAAGTTCTTCTCTATTTATAGGTGTTTTCTCCAACCGAACTCGGGCAGAGTTCGGGTGCAAATATCTCGCAAAGAGACGTTGCTCGCTGATTTGGAGGCAACAAGAAGTTTGAAACATTTTTGACCGAACTCGGTCAGAGTTCGGACCGAACTCGGTTACGAGTTCTGTCAGGAGATATTTGAAAATCTTTTGCAAAAACAGTTTTCAAACTATGCTTTTGGTTATTTGTAAAATCATTTGTAAAGGCTATTTTCAAAAAATGTTTTTGAAATATTTTGTAAATAAAATACGAATAGGTAGGCTTTTGGAATGTGGACAGTTTTAACCCTAAGCCAGTATTACCAAAATTAATTTTACATAATAATTCCTAGACTCAATAAAATATAAAATATAGAATAAAATAAAAAATGAGTCTTCTGAAGATTTGATGATGTTGACGCTATGATTGATGCAGTACATTGTCCGTTGAATTTGATTTCATGTATCCTAAAATGATTAGCAGCATTTTCTATATTTTGTGTATTGACTTAAGTATGTGTTGATTATCGAAATCGGGTGTGACCATGGAAAGGGCCAACAGAGGCCTCCTTCGGACTTAGTCCGAGTAACGAACCGCCACGCCAGCCAACTCCTTTTAGGCACCCCATCCTTGCTACCCCAGAAGAAAGCCGCAAACATCCTCTCAATCGTCCTGAGAATGGCCTGGGGAGGACAATAAGCAGCCAAAGTATACATAGGGATAGATGAAAGTACATTCTTAATAAGGACCAACTTACCCCCAGAAGAAAGAATCTTGTTCTGCCAATCCGTCAGCTTCGAACGGATTTTATCCAGCAAATAACTAAACATCCCCGCATTCCTTCTTCCACATGTTAACGGGCAACCCAAATAAGAAAACGGCAAAGTACCGGTACTAAATCCGAAGAGGGTAGAAATAGTCCAAGCACGATCCTCACCCAATGGTGTCGCAGTATAAAAGGCCGATTTGGAATAATTAATCTTCTGTCCAGAAACAGCCTCATAGCTATACAATACTTGCTGGAGAGCACGTAATCCAGCAATATCCCCCGAAGTGAAAATAAGAACATCATCCGCATAAGCCAAATACGAGATACACGGTCCCCCAATCGGAGTGTGAAATGAAGATCTCCTATATGTGTCTTGAAAAAGCTTGAGGTTCCGAGAGAGTACCTCCGTAGCAATAATGAAGAGAGCCAGGGAGAGAGGGTCCCCCTGCCGGATCCCTCTAGACGCCGAAAAAAAAGCAGTAGGAGCGCCATTAAGTAGAACCGCATACCGGGTATCCGCCAGGAGACGATAAATAATATCACAGAAGACCTCATTAAAACCAAATCTCCGAAGAACCCGCAGGAGGAAATGCCAATTGACTCTGTCATAGGCCTTCTGCATGTCCAGCTTAATAGCAATATTTCTACCATGGTTGGGTTCCCTCATAGAAGCCACCATATCCTGACCAATAATGATATCGTCCACAATCTCTCTCCCCTTAACAAAAGCACTTTGCTCTGGAGAAATAATTTTGGAAAGATATTCCCGCAACCTGCAAGCAATGATCTTGGAAATAATTTTGTTACAGAAATTGCAAAGGCTAATAGGGCAAAAATCAGAAAGGTTCCTCGGGTGCTCGACTTTAGGAATAAAAAATAAGAAGGTATCCGAAACGGATATCGGATGGCGTGCACCCAAGAAAAACGAACCAACTGCTTCCTCCACATCAGCAGCAATAATGTCCCAACAAACTGAGAAGAATCTCCCAGAAAAGCCATCCGGTCCGGTACCACTAGCCGGGTCCATACCCCGAACAATCTCCAACAACTCCGCTCTATCAGGACAACGAACAAGATCAGAATTGTCCTCCATAGAAATGATGCTAGGGATGACATCAAGGAAGGCGTCCTCATCTGAAATAGGCTCAGCTCTAAACAGCTTCGAGGAGAATAAAGCCGCCTCCGTCGCTACCTCCGCAGAAGACCCAGTTTCTGATCCATCAGCCCGAATAATTTTCTGAATACCCGCCTTTTTTTGCCTGCTCCAAGTACACTCATGGAAAAACCGAGTATTCTTTTCTCCTTCCAGATCCCATCTCAATCTTGCTTTTTGTTTCCAGAAAGACTCCTCAACCTAGACCTTTTGCTTCAATCTGGCAACGGCCTCCATCCAGGAAGCCCTCCCCCTCTCCGATGGATGGAGCTCATAATCCTGCTCCGCCGCCAAGGCAGCGTCCTCGGCCTGACGGACCTCCTGGAAAATGTCTCCGAAAGTAGCTCTGCTCCAACCAGCCAGAACATGCCCCGTAGTCCTCAAGTGCATGCCCAACCGCTCCAGCGCATCATAATGCCAGCATGAATTCCATGCCCGAGCCACAATCGTAAGAAAATTCAGATAAGAAGTCCAAAAGTCAAGAAAACGAAAGCCTCTACGCAAAGGAGAAGAAGCTGGCTGGCAGGATATCAACAGAGGAGAATGATCAGATTCTGCCCGATTAAGATGCTCACAAGAAACCTGGACTCCATCCAGCCAACTACCCGTCACGAGTAGCCTATCAAGACGGGATCCCTGACGAACAAGCCCCGACTGCCCGTTTACCCAAGTATATATGCTACCTCTGAAACCAACATCGGAAAGCCCGGCAGCCAACTGAAAGTCAAAGAAGTCCGCAATGGCCCTCGTGTCAGGAGGTCGACCTCCAAATTTCTCATCCGGAGAAACAATGATATTGAAGTTCCCGCCCACCGTCCAGGGCAAGGCAAAGTCCCTGGCTTGGACGTCCAGAAGGTGCCTCCACAGACTCCTCCTCCCCTGTCGTGTCCCTGCACCATGAAATATCGACAACCTCACCAGAACCGAAAAACAACTCAGAGAAAGCTTCACCGTGATAGCCTGGTCACAGGAGTCAATAGAATTGATCCCAAGACCCGACTTACAGAAAATCCAAATATTGCCCTTATCATTGCAAAAGCTAACATCAAAACCCAACCTCAGTTGATAAGAAAGAAGCTTAGAGGATATCACCTTGGGTTCAATAATGGCAAGAACCTGAATCGAGTTGATCCGATACAAGGACTTGAGACGGGATAAAGTAGCTCTGTTCGCCGTCCCCAGAACATTCCAAATAAAAAATTTAACCATGGACCCTCTAAGGGTCCCGCCTAACCTGAGAAGCATGTGATTGAAGAAGCCGATCTGACTGAGGTGCCATCGACTTCCTCCGCCTACCAGCCGCCTTCTTAAAAGGAACCATCTGCCAGTCTTCTTCACGTCCCTCGGAGAGTGAGGTGGAAGGTCTAACCTCGGGCAGTGAGACCATATCATCACCCGGAGATGGGTCATAGCCCCAGACGGATAAAGGATCGTGACCGGCCTCCTCCCACACCACCAAGCTACGATCTTCAGTGTCAGAATCGGCCGCTATAACTCTCTGTCCCAGCTGGCTATGAATAATAATAGGGAGATCCGATAAGATGATAGATCCAATACCCCGCTCAGGGCCCATCTGCCCATCCAAGCTAGAGCGTGGAGTGCTGCGTCCCTCCATCATGGGCCGCCCATCATCCGACCATAAAGCCAGCTGGCCCGAAGATGACACCCCCACGTGCCAGGATGGCGAAACGGAATTCGTGCGATTATCATCTCTTCCACGCAATCTGGGCTGTGTGGTCCCCGTGCTATCATTACGCCCTTCGACGTGCCTCCACACCTGTCGTGTCCCCTTTCCTTTCTCACGCCTTGACCGTCTCCTCCGACGACCCCTGCTAATCCTACGGCCCCCCACCGGGCAGTCCTCATGCACTACGCCTGGAGAGAGGCCGTCGGGGATGGGCGGTCTATCAGCTACTCCCACGGAAGAAGGCTCCACCCGGGGTCGACCACAAGCACTCTCAACGTGACCATGATGGCCACAAGAAACACAGTAGAGAGGGCGCCGCTCATAGACAACTGGCTACGAGCGAACACCATCAGGCAGTTGGAAGAACACCTCATGTTGGAGTGGTTTGTTGACGTCCACTTCAACCAAAACCCTGGCTACCCCTGGCCTAGAAAAGGACGCCATAGCCCGATCAGTACTGAGCGGAGTGCCGAGACCAGATGCGATGGAAAGAACCGCATTGGTATCAAACATACAGTGGGGAAGCCCGGGGAAGGCCACCCAGATAGGAACCCGAGGGTCCTCTCTCAACGGCGAAAAGTCCACCGACGACCTGAAAATCATCATCGGAACCCGGCCAACGAACCAACAATCCTTAGACCGCAGCCGGAGAAAGTCACTCTCGACATGAGGCCGTATAAGAACGTGTCTATCATCGATTTCCTTCACGTCAATCAACCCCCTGAAACCCCGCGAATCGAAGGCCTTTCTAATAGCCTCAACCGGGAGTCTCCGCCGAGCAAACTTGCCAATAAGGTCTAGCTCACACGGCGCCGTAAGGGCCTCCATATCTGATTGAGAAAAAACAACCACCTTCCGTCCATCGGAAACTATGGCAGGTAGAAAATCCACCCTCGGCAATCCACCCGTCGGCTCGACGCGGATCCGCCCACCACCGCAGCGAAGGTCCGTGCCATGCCGCCCGACCCTCCACTTGCCACCTTCGATGTGGCCGCCGCCGCTGCCGGACGTTCCACCCTCAAAGCCACCTTGTCACGGAGCGGAGACCCCCTCTGGACAGGGACAACCCCCCCTCATCGCAACCCGAACATCGTCATTACCCGGAGGGCCGGAGCCCCCCGTCGAAACCGCCAACCGTTCCGTGCCGCATGGACCACCTCCAGCAGACGGGACGCTCCCATGGACGACGACAAGCAGCGTGCGCCGGCCCAGGTGGCTGGAAGCCCCTGCCGTTGAACCTGGACACGTAGCAGAGCCCCCCGCCGTCGAATCCAGGACAACACCGACAGAGGTTCCGTTCGCCGACAGGTCTCCCCCAGGGACGACGACTTCCTCCATGATCCGGCCAGGGTGGCCAGAGGCCACCGCCGTCGAAACAGAACCATCAGGTGGGGCGGAGCCCCCCACCGAATCCATCACAATGCCGGCAGTGTTCGTCGGCAGGTAGCCGCCAGGGACGGCGACTTCCGCCATAAGACGGCCAGGGTGGCCAGGGGCCCCGCCGTCAAACCATCCGGGGGGACGGAGCCCCCTGCCGAGTCCAGCATCCCAGAATCGATCGCCTGTTCCGCCAAACCCGGATGCCCTAGCGAGCATATATATATATATATATATATATATATATATATATATATATATATATATATATATATATATGTCACGATCCGTTACCCAAATTGTTGGGCCGGGCCGAGCCATGTCCAGCCTACGCTTGTTAAAGCGTAGTAAGCTGTTCTAAGAATAGAAAATAAAGGGTCTAAGCTGCTAACAGTCTAATATCACATTTAAAGGTTCATCACAACACATCATCTATAAGCGAAGGTAACATAAGCACAGACTTAATAATACACTTCCAAGTATCTAACTGGAGACAAAGTTCAGTATCCAAAAATAAGTACAGGCCAAAATCTAAGTCTTAAAACACATGAAAGATATCTAAGCAAGGTTCCCCGCTAGGGCCTCTTTTGGAACTAAGGCCAGGACCTCAAAATCAGTGCCATAACATGTAACACATAGCATTTCCTCCTCGGAAAGTAAACCTACAACGTTATCCTGTCAGGACGGGAGCAAGTACAACCTCTACAACTAAAGTACTGAATATATAATGAAAGAGATGTAAAACAAGAAACATGGTGTGATAAGTCTATAAAACAGGAAATACTGGAAACATGGCCTCATGGTACAACTGGGATCACAGTATCATAGTAACATAGGGAACATGGCATATCTTGAATCATGGTATGACTGGAATCACGATAAAATACATTTGTCAAGATGACACATGTATATCTAATGTTTAAAACTGGAGCAGGTACGTGATCGTCAATAGGTGTACAATGTGCAGGGGCACATGTAAATAAAATGTACATACGTACAAGTGTACAAGCATAGGTGTACCTCCGTACAGAAATGCGGGATAATGGCCTACTGCGCAGTAACATATAAAATAAAACTTTGCTCGGTACGATAGAGGGGGCATGATCACGTACTCAACTATCAGTTTTCCCATAACCCATATTCTATTATGTGAGAGATACGAGAACAGTAAAAACATGTGAGAGACACTGGGAGTAGTATAAGCATGGTGGGTACTAGGATCAGTATAAAACATGTGAATACTCCGAGCAGTATAAAGTATAGTGAAACATGTACTGAGAACCAGTACGAAGCATGTGAAGATATAGGAACTGTCCTAAGCATGTCAAGTACTGTAAGTAATACAACATGTGAAGATTTAACTTGCTACCTCAAGGATCGATATTTTAACAGGGTTAATACATGTTCTAGCATTAAAAGACAGTAAATGAGTTTGTAGATGTACTTGCCTCGAGCAATGCAAGAATACTAGTACGAAGATATAGATGCCTGGTGTCCTGTCAATAATGATATACAAACTCAGTTCTAAGCTATGTTCAATATTACACTAGTGGTGTGACACGACTCCTAACTGGATACTAGCCAAGTAGGAAACTAGCATAAAAGTCTAATATGGAGTGCCACTATATCCAAATTAATTTTCTAGGGCCTTTACACTAGTGTAGGGTGAGGTCCAATACTATAATAACTCAAAACAACGCAAAACATGCAAGTCGTAACTATTCAATAAATAAATCAAACTGTATACTGAGTTCCAACAATTTTTGAGATAGACAAAAAGCTCAATTATATATAAAATAAAGTACCAAAATGATCCTTGTTAATTATAGAAATTTATACTAATTTTTCTGGAATTTATAAACCCTCATAAATATTTATTAAAAATCAGCAAACATAAATATACTGAAAATAAGTTCTGCTTTCCTATTTTTATAAAATACCAAATGTACTTATTAAATACTAGAAAAATTATAGTAAATTATCTAAATTAACATAGTATTTAAATACAATTTTTCCCAAATTTTTACGGTAATTAAAATATATATAAAAATTGAAAAATAGAAAGTAACAATTTCTAAAAAAATAATTAATTACAAATTAAGGATAATACATAAGCAAAATCTACAGATGTTGTCGGATGATAAAATAAATATCACCAACATGCTCAGAACGGTCAAATTAGCTAGGATAGCCTACCCATAAGTCCAATTTAGACACAGGAGCAAAATGGTAATTTTGGGTTAAAATGATGTCCGCCGTTGGACACACTTTGCACCGAAAAATGTATCAGGATAGAAGTCCACAAAACCTAGCAAATTATATGTCCACGAATCCAAAATAATGATACGAACCCAACGGTATGTCCGAAATAGGATTCCGATGTGCCGATCTTAAAATAACACGTTGACGCGAACACTTGGAATCCAGTTTGCACCGAAATGCGTGCCAGAGCAAATGTCTTCAAAACTCAGCAAATCATATGTCAAAGAGTCCAGAATGACGATACGAACTCAACGGTATATCCGAAATTGGATTCCGATGAGCCGATCTCAAAGTGACTCGTTGACTCGAAAAGTGGGACCCGCTTTGCACCGAAATACGTGCCAGGGCCCATGTTCTCCAAATCAAGCAAAATTTATATGAAAATATGCCAGAATGATGCCACGAGTCTACTGGTGGTGTCAGAAATTGAATCCGGAGTCCCGGATTCAAAAATGGAATTTTACAAGTACAAATTAAAGAATTCGGACGGCCAACTTTGGCGTCGAATTCGACCAACCAAAAGTGCTTATATTGAAACGAAACCCTAAAGGAGACAGGAAGAGGATTATACCAGATGCGCACAGGAACTGGTAGCATGCAAAATGGAGTTGCGACGACGAAGATACGAACCCGCGAAGTTGGCGTCACGAAACTGTCCAAAAATAGTTCAATTTAAAACGTCAACTTGGTGGCCAGTTTTGAGGTATCAAACGATGAAATTAAAGGACAAAAATTGAGGGGAGTGAAGTAATATATACCAAGATTGTGACGGAGCAAGGAGTTCACCGATCCAACGATCGGATCTCCCAGAAAACATGTGCAAAGTTGCTGCGATGGGACACGAATTTTGAGTTCCAAACTCACGCGTCACGACGGGATTTTGACGTAAACACACGAATAGCCTAAGCGTCGTGCCTGGGAGGAAGGTGGCAGCTGGGGGAGGTCGCCGGGGGCTCGTCGGAGTTGTGGGGTCCCCGCGGTGGTGCGGGCCGGCCACGAAGTGGCGCATGGCCACGATCGCGGGCGCGCGCGTGCGCGCACGGCTACGCATGTTGCTGCGCCGCTGCTGTGCTGCTGCGCTGCTGTGGTTGCGTGGGGGTGGCCCAGCCGTGCACGGCGATGGCGGAGGGGCCGTGGAGGCGATGGCGGACGGTGGTGGTGGTGGTTAGAGTGGTGAAGGTGGGGATGGTGATGAAGAGAATGGTGGTGGTGATGGCTTTAGTGGTGATTATGATGGTGATGTTGAAGAGGATGAGAAGGAGGTAGGAGGAGAAGGAAGTGGCTGTTGGGGGCTGTGGTGGTGAAGGTCGGCCGAGTGGAGTAGGGGTAGGGTGTGCATGCATGTGTAAGGAGAGAGGGAGAGAGTTGAGTTTATATTTGTGTGTGTGTGTAATAATATAAAGAGAGAGTGAGAGAGAGAGAGAGATGAATGAGAAGGAGAGAGAGAGGTCGGTCCATAAAGGGGGGTGCTCTTGCTGTAAAGGAGGGATGGGGGTTGTGTGTGTTTGAATAATAGGATATATATATATATATGTGTGTGTGTGTGTGTGTGTGTGTGTGTGTGTGTGTGTGTGTGTGTGTGTGTGTGTGTGTGTGTGTGTGTGTGTATTTATATATGGGATATTTGTATAGTAGAGAGAGGAGATATTTTTAAAATAGGAAAAAGAAGAAATATTGTGTGGGGTATTTGGGCAGTCATGGAAGAGCAATATGGAGCTTAGGTTCGGGTTCGGTCGAGCCGGGTCGGGTCAAAATCGGACAGGGGACAATATTCGAATTAAAATGGGTATTTAGAATCATGGGTAAATAAATAACATGTGGGGACTCCAATAAATGGGACACAAGTTTCATGTGGGTAGTAGGCTTCGTGTGGGCTATATCCATACTATGGATCGACTAGGTTGGATCGATGTCGGGTCCCGAAATTAAATTGGAAATTAAATCAGGTTTTACGGTAGATAATTAATTGGCCTAAATTGACCCAAAAATTGTGCGAAAAAAATGAAGCACAAAATGGAGTGTCTGAGTGGGACACGAAGGTCATGGGTGAAGAGCATCTCGAGTAGATCATTCATGAGAAGTTGGTTCTGAGAAAACGACTGGTCTGGTGCTCATAAATTAAAAGTCACGGTGACGTGCAAACGAAGATCAAAGATAAAAGTGGGAATAATTATTCAACGATTAATTGGTCTAAGTTGACCCGAAATTGTGCGATACAAAAAGAGCACAAGGGAACGAGTTCAAGTGGGACATGATATATCAAAATGAAGATAATCTTGTCTACTTCAAAACTCGTGAAGAGAGTTTTCAGAGATTGGCATCCCTGACGCTCCAGAAGTCAAAGTTATGGAAAAGGACATTAATGATCACAAACAATTAAATAATAGAAGATTTATACGAAAATAATTTATTTAGAAAATTTTAAAATAGCCCTGAAATTCAGGGGGCTTACAATATATATGATTCCTAACTTTTGATATTTACTTGTTTTATACCTTTAAGTTAGGATGTTGAGAGAAAATGTTTATTAATATCTTGCTCATGACTAATTATGGATGTTCTATTGTTCTATTAAGGATCACATAGTTTTGTCCCTTACCTTGCATGTTAACTTTACCTCCTTAATTAGTACACATTTTCTAGTTTGTATTTTTATAATTTACTATGTTGCACTATAAAAGCTCTTTGAAAAATGTACTTCTTGATATCTTTAGCACATTTAGCTTTCTTGATCTTAATAATCTTTCATTGTTCAATCCTTGGATACTATACTTTTTTAAAATTATTATTGCCCAATGATGTTTTTGTTGCACATGAGAATGCATGTAATTGTTACATCATATTTCTCATGACTTTAGCTACTATGGTTTGAGCTTTTATGTTGAGATTTTCTATTTCTAGAGAATACACTAATATCATAATGGCTATAATATTTTGCATTCTCTAAATTGATCTATTATTTCATTATCCTGGACCAATCTGAATACTTGATGAAGAGATTTATTTTATTATTTTTATGAATATCTTTTCAGCCATATTTTGATAAGAGTTAGTTCATTTTTTTTTTGCTATCTTCTTGCTCTTATCATTGCTTAGTAAAGAGTCTATAAATTATTTTGATCATTCAAAATGTATGCCCTTAATTGTGAACTCTATACTTAGGCAAGTATCTTTAGTGTGTGTGACTTAAGATTTAATGAGCACTTTTATCTTGTTAATGACTTACCTCATTAATCTTAATTAGTTATGTAGCTTGCTTAGTTATGATATATTGTTAAGCTATATAATCTATGTTCACATTCACTCTTCTAGCTATTATTTTTCGTTTCAATCTATATATGATATGCTAGTTTTCAAAAACAAGATGTATGAATTGTCTTGATGTAATTTGTATTCTATTTTAGATACGTATGTCTTGTTCACTAAAACTAGTTTGACAAACATTTGATTTGATCTTATTTTTCAAAAGAGATTTGTGGTTACTTACTTTAACTTTCTTTCATACTAGTCATTAGTATCTCTTAAATTTTTCTTATTTTCAGTCATGATTTCATCGTATTATCATTTACATCTTTCTTTATTATATTTGCAATCATTTAAATGAGAATGACTCTTTTTCATATTTTTCATTGATTTATGAGATTTTATCATAAATATGGATTGGGATTTTCTTTATGAGATTTGTTGGATCATGTTAATTTGTTTATTTTTATTGATAAAAGATCCTAATGGATGAGTAGTCCTATATTATCTTATTATGTGATTATCAAACTAATTTATTAGTATACTTTTACTACTCATGGATTGCCACATATGGGCCTTTACTATTTGAACTTTATGGATTATTATTTACCATTAGCAAAGTTTAGATTTTACCCGTTGATAGGTACATATATGGTGAAACATACCTAGTCCATGTAAAGTAATAAATTGGTTGATTCTTTCTTAATTAGAGAATCATGGACATGATATTCGAGTTTTATTTTTATTATATTTTTTTGCTATATTCTGTCTATCACCATGATTGTTCTTAATTGACTTTATTCTTTTTCATGATGACATTTTCTCAAAGGATAACATAAATTGATCTATCATATTTAAATATGAGATCCTTCTATATAGATTAATGTATGACATCTTTTGATTATACGTGCTTAATTGGAATATTCTTCTAATTTTTCATCTTTAGCGGCTATTAATTGGATATCTCTTCTTGACTAAAGATGATATTATTCATCTTTTGACGATATTGTAGCCTTATATGCATTGAGCAAAGGGGAGAAATCCATAGTTGATTTACACCCAAATCCTTTAGTTATATATTTTATGCTATAAGTGATCTGGAACTAGACGCATATTTTGAGGGAGAGCAAATTAATTGATTCAATTCATTTATATCCTGTAATATGTCGTATACCTAGTTCATAATGTACCCATAATTTCTTCAATTTCATATCCTATTGATTGAGGTCATGATATTTTATTTGTGAAAGATTTATGAGAGTGTATGCAAGTGTCTTTATTATTTATCTCTCTCTTTTATATGTGTTAAATAAGTCATCTTGTTAATATTAACTTTTACATCTTATCTTGATGACTATTGTGCTTTCATTGTTTTGGCTTTCCGTGTATGCTTAATTGATTTGGCTTTTCTTATTGAGGACTTACCCAAAATTTATGTTTTTCTATATTGGCAATACTTTGAGGGGGAGCATTCAAGTCGACTGAATGTCTCTTTCTCAAGTATTTTTCTCCTTTACCTTCTTGTTTATCTAAAGGATATTCACATAGTATGATAAGGTAATTGAGTTCAAATGCATTAACTTAGGTAAGCAAATAGATTTTGCAAATAAAGAGATTATTTTATATCAATGCTCTATTTCACTGATCATTCATTATTTGTTCCACTATTTATTTGTGGAAAATTTTGATATTCAAATGGCTTTTTGATCAATGTTTCATGTTTATATTTCAATTGGTATTAATTTTATATATTCCAACTATCTCAATTGGTATTTTTTATATCAATTACTTTGCAATTATCTAATCCTCGTGGGCTTTTGATTGAAATCTTTTATTTCAATTAGTATATTGATTTCTTCCAAAACTAGAGTTTTAATTCATATAATATTATGTTTTGGAGTTTCTTTCTTGGATTTGAAGATGGTAAAACTATTATTGACTGTTTTCAATTTTATTTGTTTTACCAACTATATTGTGTTTTGACACGCTATTTTCTATTTGGTACTCTACATTTGATATATATTTTCTATACTTTTCTTTACACACTTCTTCCATTGTTCTTCATTTAGTATTTTTTGATCATGATTGTCTATGCCATCCCCATGCTCTGATTTATGTACTTAAGATTGATTTCCTTTTATCTCTTAGTACGGGAGAGCTTACTTTTTATTATGTCAAAGAGGGAGAAGTAAGTTTAAGTGAGGTAGAAGTAATCTAAGTGAATCTAAGTGGTATGCTTTTAGTGATATTGCTTATGTCTTTTGTATATTAGTGATACATGCATCTATTATGTCCATACTAAACTTAACCGATTTGCCAAAATCAAAAGGGGAGATTGTTGGCCCAATGATTGTATCATGTTTTTAATATGGTTAATCTGTTAAGTTTAACATTTCATTATCACTAATATTCATACTATCACTATAGTATTTCTACTTATACGTATACCTTTGGTGATACATGCTTATTGTTTTACATATTAGTGATATGAGTTTTTGTTATATATATCTTAAATTTACTTGAGTTACCAAAATCAAAACTATGTTTTGATTATGGTTATTCAATTAAATTTAACATTATAATATTATTAATATTTATGCTATCACTATAACCCTTATACTTAAACTTAGCATTGTCTTGCTACGCTTTATCTTATCATATTTGCTATATGTATATTGCTTTGTTCGTCTAACATGTACATGCAGAAAAATAATAAGTAAGATCAATGTGGACATATGCAATGAAGAAATCATGGTGGGCCAAAGACGATGGTATTCTACAAAGATTTCTCTGAACCACCTGACGACAACTTCGGAGCCACGCACTCGGGGGTTCCTCTGCCCGGTCAGCGGACGGGGGTCGAGGGAGGATATCTTTGGACAGCTGACGTCGAGGAAGAATGCAACATCTATCAAGGAAAGAAGCCATGCAATGCCATCATCATTCAAGACTCTGAAGAAGCCTACACCTGCTGCAGTATATCTGGAGTCTGTAATGAGTCTTGGGAATAACTGTAAACACAAAAATTGATGGCAAAATCGAAAGCTATGGTAGAAATTAGCCCAGAATCATTTTCGGATGAAAATCGGCATACCGACGGTATACCGGTCTATACCAACGGTATACCGATTTTTGTTCACAAAAAGTTTCTATCTACAAAATTGGCATACCGACGGAATACCGATTTATACCGAGGGTATACCGATTCAGTAACATTGAAAATCCAATGGTCAGATTTCGAACATTTAATTATCCCAACGGTTATATTTCTAGCCGTTGCACTTCCAGACCGGTATTCCGACGGTATGTCGGTTCGTACCGACGGTATACCAATCGTTGACGAAAAAGTTGCCTTTGAGCTCTTTTCAATGCTTTGGTTATAAATAGCCTTGAACCCCTTCATTCAAGATTGATGCTTTGAGCCTAAAAATTTCTAAACCACCAAAGCCTGTCCATAAACAACTCTACAAAGCTTTATTTGCCATCCACAAATTGTGTTAGAGTTATTGAGTTGTAAAGTAAGATCTTCTACCTGTTGTATAAGGAGATCAAAACCTATTGTGAAAGGTTGAATTTGGAGAGTCTTCGGATCCAAACTCTCGGTTGAAGTTGGAGAGTCTTTGTATCCAAACTCTCGGTTGAAGTTGGAGAGGCCTTCGGCTAAAGCTCTCGTGTAAGAAGTTGGTGAGTTCTTCGGATCCAAACTCGTGTTGAAGTTGACGAGTTCTTCGAATCCAAACTCGTGTGTAACTATTTACTCAAATAGTCAATTAAAGCCGGATAGAATTCCGGGACTGGAGTGCCCCTTGGGAGGATACCAGGATATATCATGTGTCGGTATTGTTGATGCTTCTTCTCTTGCACTTATATTTTTAAATTGCCCATTAGCTTGTTCTAAGTGCTTGATTAGTTAGCTTGACCCTATTCACCCCCCCTCTAGGGTTCCTACAACTGGGTCTTTGTTGTCATTGATATTATACTTATGAGAGCACACTATTTGGATTCTCTGGGGGGTCGCATATGTGAGGACATTAAACAAATTGTAACAAGATATGCATGAATATATTTGACCCAAATCTTCGGACAACTATAGTTGTCACGTCCCAGTACCGAAATACGGAGACGGACTAGGCCAGCTACTCCATATGAGGTATATAAACGTCATACGGCGATCGTGGCTGTCTAGAGACTAGGGGTATATGTGTAACGCCCCAGTCCCAAATACTTGAGACTAGATACGTATCATGCCAGCTGTATACATACGAGTAAATATACGGCTCGTACGTACACATAAGCTGTAAATGTAGAAAGCCAAGACACTAAATCTCATCCACAAAGATAAATAATAATATAAAAGTAACTTTGAGTTTGTCATGTACACAACAGTTGGGTGAAGACAAAGTCCACTACCAACCAAATTAAATATGGAAAAATATACAAGGAAAGAATTTAGCAAGCGAGAGCAAGTGACGAATCCAAGAGTAATCATCACGATGGAATAGAGCGTAAGTTATGGCCTTAGCTAGTGCACCTGCAAGAAATCACGAAAACACACACCTGGGGAAAAACCAGGTCCTCAGAGGGACGTAACAAGACACATAATATCATGCCATAAACTGAATAGTAAGAGCTCAATAGAAAGTATACATGCGTAAGGTTCCTAACCATTCTATGTGATATATACTATGAGAAGACAACGTTCTACGCAGGAGATTAGGTGTTCAGCATAGATGGAGAGAGAGTAGTAGTAGGTAGCGCTAATAAGAGGCACTATCGACTATGGGCAGAAAGTAGCTCTCATACGAGAACTATCGGCCCCGGGGCAGTAAGTAGCGCTCATCCGAGACACTATCGGCCCAAATCTATGTGTGTACTGAACATGTAGCCCATACGCTAATAACTGTCTCCCCCCTCCCCATGATACTATACATGTGTCGACTCCACGACACTGTTTAATCTCTAATAACTGCCAAGTCTTCTACATAATCTATTAACAGTTATATCCTAACGCACGGCCTGTACGCACCGATGTACGGTCGGTACGCAAGTCCGAAACTATATGCGACTCACAACTCACACACAATCCGTGGCACATCGTGACAGTTTATGAGATGCACAAAACGTACGGTGGTCCCTTAAATCTAAGCCAATTGCATAAAATATAATAATTTGCATATATATATAATTTTGAAAGAACCACATAAAAAGCATGCATGGTATTGAGCAGAAATTAAACAGTAAAGGCAAGGTGTCTTGCCTGGCGTTACGCCTGGTATGGTGCGATGATCCAACAAGTCCGATTTTGTCCACTAGTCGGGGTCACTGTGTGAGGGTCCAAAATTTATGAGAAATAGAAACATGCAATCAGTCGGGATCAATGATGATAAATAAGGAGATTTTGCGGGATAGCACACGATTTGTAAAAAGTATTTATAATAATTGAATACTAGATTTTTACCAAAATAATATTTTAAATAAATAAATAATAAATATATACTTTAAAAAGTCAAAATTGTTTTTCAGCAAAAATATGCTCGTAGATAGGAACAATATTTTGTTAGTTAAGATAATGTAGATAATTATTTGAAAATACTTTGAAAAGTACTCTACAAATTGGAGACTACATTTTCTTATCCAAAATACATAAGAATCTAAAAACTAAAAAGTAAATTTTGTCAAAATAATTTGCAGGTTAACATCTAAGTATAAAATACCATAAACTAATTTAATGGTAATTTCTCACGAATATAAAATATATCAATATACAATTTTATAGGAACATATTATTTGTAACTTATATAAAAAAAATATAATAATAATGATAATAATAATAATAATAATAATAATAACAAAATAATATTTAACAAATACTAATACTTATATTTTAACAGAAGTAAAAAAAATTAATAACATTACACTTATAATAATTAATAATACTTACTCTTAATAATACTTAATTATTATAATACTTATAATAATTAATATACTTACTCTTATCAGAATCTGCCAGAAGAAGAAGAAGGGAGTGGAGAGGAGAGGGATTGGGAAAGGGTTACCAGAGAAGGAAGGGCGCGGAGTGGCCAGGCGGTGCGGATCTCGCCGGCGCGGAGGCGGTGGCTGTCCCAGAGAGGCGCGCGAGATCCGGCGGCCGGAGGAGGTCGAGAGACGACCATCCATGCGCACGGTGGTGCGTATGGCTGCAGCGGTGTGGTCCATGCGCGGAGGCGCTGGCCACGGGTGGCCTGGTGGAGGCGGGGCGCCTCGGGATTCGCGGGGGAGGACGCTGGTGACGGAAGACGCCGGATGTAGCGGTGCTCGGAGGCGAACGGCTTGGAGAGGAGCGCTGGCGAGAGGGTTTTCCGGTCGTAGCACGGAGAACGGCGGCTATGGGAAGTCGAAGTCAACGAAGATCATCGGGGGCTTCGCTACGGGGAAGGCACCGGCGGTGGCGCGGCGATCGGCGGAGGAGAAGACGGCGCCAGTGGTCGAGCTGGGATCTGAAGGAGGGGAGGAGCGTGGAGGTGCATGGCGGAGGGCGGTCGACGCTCAGGCGGTCGGCCGGCGTGCTGGAAAGCACGGTCACGGTGGTTCGACCCGCCGACGGGCGCGGCAAAGCGCAGTGAAGGAGAGCGGCTCGCCACGGTGACACGCGGAGACGCAGCAAGGGAGTTCTCCGACGGACACGGTGAAGTAAGGGTGGTGGTGCTTTCAATTTAGGATTTTTGGGTTTTGGTCTGTCGGTGGTGTTGGTCGTCGTGGCGGGGCTGCCGCGGTGGTGGTGGTAGTGTCCGGTTGGTGAGGATGACGATGGTGATTGCATGGAGGGATTGGCCGGAAATGGTGGAGGTCGGGGTTGACAGGGATGCGGCTGTTGGTGGTCGCAGTTTTTTTTCGGCCAGTGGAGAGGGTTGGTCGAGGTGGCGGGATAAACCTGGTGGTCGGTTGGGTTAGGATAGGGTTTTGGTGCTGGGTGATGGCGATAAAGCTGCTGATAGATACTTAGGCTTAGGGCTAGGGTTTGGCTTTGGTGGTGTCGGGATGAAATTGGCATGGCGTTGGTTGTATCCGACACGAGAAAGAGGACGTAGTGATGTGTTCGGGGGTGTCGGACACGAAAAAAATGTAATTGTAAAAAAATAATGGAAAGGAAAGATGGACACAGACACGGTACACATGATTGGCTATGGTGTTTGAGGAGTTTGTGAAATCTGTTGTGGATGAATAACGAATTGGAGAAGTACCTGCCTATTTATAGGATGTGGAAATTCCCAATAAGATATGGATTAGGATTCATTTAAATCCCCTTTTTAATAATTTAAATCCAAATCTAAATACAAATCCAATTTTAAATACAAATCAAATTTAAATCTAATTAAATTCTTGGTTTAAAATTAATGGGATAAATCAAATTTTCAAATATTTAACAATTTAAATAAATCCAAAAATCAAATCAAGATTTAAATGGCCACAATAACTTCGAAATATATTTTTCAAAATACCATAATAATAAAATCGAAAATAATAAATATTTTTAAATATCTTTTTGAATAATAAAATATTAATATTAATAAATCTCAAAAATTATATTTTTATTTAAAATAGACTAAAATAATTACGAAATATATATGTAGGTACAAAATGATGTTCTCATAATTATGCTTTTCTAGCATACAATAAAATATTTTTATTATAATTATGAGAAATGAAAGACTTTATAAATAAAAAACTTGAAAAATTTTGGAACGATAACAAATAATTATTATGTATATTATCTTGAAACTTTAAAAATAGAAAAATAATATTTTCAAAAATATGTATGCTCGCACATAATCGCACTCGTCGAGCAATTTCGAAAAAAAATTTCGTGCGCGACGTAAAATACGACTACGCGACGTACAATACAAAATTTTAAATCAGTACTAAATTTAATAAAAAAATTAGTAGAAAATTTAGGGGTTTTACATCCTACCCAACTTAAAAGAATTTGTCCTCGAAATTAAGAATTAGGAGGAGGTGAGAAGGCACAACGGTAGGTAGGGGGGTTTAAAGAAGTTTATATGATCGTAGTCTAGGTTGAGGATATGATTAAGAGACGATTGTAATCACTCTTAAATTCAAGTGATTAGAAAGTCAAGATTATAAATTTAGGGTCGAGGGAAAGGTCGGGTAGTTCACGACAAAGATATAGTTACATTGGGTGGTAATGGTCATGGTGATAGGACAGTTAGAGGAAGTTCTAGTATAACGCCATCGTCCTTCCAAAATAGGTGAAGGCGAAAGCAATATAGAGTTCGAAGGAGGCGTTATCGAATACGAATACGTGATTCAAAGACGATCGAATAATTTCAAAGGAATTGTCAAGGCAGTCGTGGATGGGATTCTAGAGGGCAAGTTTAGCTATGTCCCCATCCACGTAGGGCGATAGACAATATGTTAGTGGGAGCGACCCAATAAAACATATGTCATGATCAAGCTTGGTAAAGAATACGCTTGCAAAACTAAGCTATTTTAGCATCATAGGTAATTAAAATAATAAGTAAAGGGTAATGATGAAAGAAATCAATTAGTCCAAGATCTTATAAAATCTAAGTTCCGCCTGAAATTTGGGCCTATGCAGTCGGCTTAGTTGACTAGATAAGTTAGGGTCTACTTAATTCTATGGTTCAAGTGAACCTATCAATGTGGTCCACAAAATGTTGGTTAGGTCGTGAGGTATTCTATTCAACTTACAAGAATTAAACTAATGGTGTGATAGGTCCAACAATCAAGATTTAAGCTTGTAAGGAATTAAGTAGAACAAAATCATATTGGATCGAAAGAATTGAGTCGAGGTCGGGTCTCGTCTATAATTAAAAAGTATATTGGTTTCACGGGAGGGATCAGAGTCTAGTTATTTTGACCCGAAAGTCGCAATATGAAATTAGAGTACAAGGGGACGTGTTTTAGTGGCACGTGATACCTACATGAAGGTGGACTCGTGTAGGTCTTGTTTGTGAAATTTGTGGGAAGGAAAAGTCTAGTATTGTGCTCCAAATATCAAAGTCACAGTAAAGGACACAAAAGAATTTAAAATAGAAAGTGGGAGTTCATAAGATAATGATTAATGCACAAAATAAATGACCAAGTTAAAGCATAAAATAAAGATAATTTGGATTCTAGTAGATCAAGGTAAAATAAGTTAGGAATACAATTTCTAGAGATATGATAGCCACTTAGATGGAGTAGGATTAAGGAACAATCTAATCTTTTCTCAGTTTCAAATAATTAGATGGTCATGACAAAAGATCTAGAATTGAGGGAAGGTCGAGTATGTCAAAAGATATGTTCATCGGTTTGGTCGATGACTAACTATACTTGTGTATATGCAATATCATAATCATAGGTGGCATGGCAATCTAATGTACAATACTTCTATCACACTAGGGTGACCTTCCTTGCTTCTTGGTCCTCTACCAATATGATCTAATCTAAATTTCAAGTTCCTCGAAGTTCTCAATAAAATTTTCAAGATACTCTGCCACCATTACCAATTATATTAGACTGTCAATTTAATTGAAATCTCTAATCAATCTCGAAATAGTCCTTGTATATCGCAAAATAAACATGCTTTTTACCAAAATTTAAATATCCATAATAAAAAGGCCTTAAACTCGAAATTTAAATAACTCTATAAATCATAGATCATAGGACAAAATTGAAATTTGAATTTTTCCTTCAAACTCGAGATCTTCCAAAAAAATTAAAACTTTTTTTTTCCATCATCTCTTCAAAATTTAAATAAACTATAACTCGTAGGCGCAAATTTTAAACCTCAAGTTCTTTCCCTTCTAAACTTTTGTCTCTCTAGTCATCTCCAAAATTAAAACTTTTTAAATAATTTCGAGATATCCACCGTAAATCAAGTACCACCATATAAATCTCAAGATATTTCTCAAATTGGTTTCATATCCCTAATAAATCATAACTATTTCACAATTTCAAAATTCATAAAAAAAAATTGTTTTCCCGATCTAGCTATCCTCTTGTGTATACCACCTTGTAAATTTAACATAAAATTTAACTATCCTTTTGATGGCCGCAATATACTACTACTGTCACGACCCGCACCCGCTAAAAGTACACGTGATGCGACAACGCCCAGCCCTCACCGGAAAAACGGCGTGGAACGCTGTGGATTTTCTAGTCTGACAACAGTTTATATATAAGAAAACCTGTCGAGAATATAGTCAACTCCGAACGGAGGAAGCAATGAATATATATAAGTGCTCAATCACAACTCTAAGACGATAAGTAAAGACTGAAAGATAAAGACAACAAGACGATAAAATATAACCTGTCAAGTCCAGATAAATAATATACAAGTCCAGTCTCTAATACAGTCCAAATATAATACAGTCTTAAAAGTAACTGGAAACCAAGTCCAGTACAAAGACCTACTCTAACTAAACAAGTGGTATAGTCTCGTCAGGCGGAGCTACGCCCTGCGGGACCAAGTCTAGGCCCACTACGTCGTCCGGACCGTAGTAGGTACTACAATCTCCCTCGTCGACATCTGTAATATTTATCAACAGTCCAGTCAGGATGGAACGAGTACATATATCTCATAACAGATCTCAAGATAGAATAAAATCTATAAGACTGTAAATAAGCATATACAATGAATCATGGAGTGTACATGTATGTATCATGGCATGGTAAGCTGTAAAACTAGAGCTAGAAAAAAAATAGAACGGGATCATGGCATATACACAATCAAGGTAAGCTATATATCCAATGTGTGTGAGTAGTAGTTTCGGCTTATGATCGGCTTGGGTACCTGTTGAGAATCGACCTGGCAAGTCATAAGTGCGGTATATGACTCACACTGTTCAAGAATGCAAGGGGATATGATCACAGGCATACGCTACTACTCCCCTACCCCAACTGGTAGAATGGATCCAAACAGGACACGTCACTGCACGAGATTCTAATGAGAAGGTAGCTAGCCTTCTCTAGAATCAGTGACCACATATTGAGCAAGAGCTACAAGGGTGCTTGCACAATACATCCCAACCTAAGAAGGAGAAAACATCTCTTGTCGGGATCCAAGAATACCAATCCACGAGAACCATGTGTCGGGAATAAGCATATCAATACTAAGTACATGAATTATAACAGTTATCATAAATTGGGAATAGTATCAGAGAATGTACTCGC
>JANAVB010034239.1:0-27261 GCA_029216955.1 Iris pallida
ATTTACATTTATACATAATACTTCTTTAAGAATTTGCCATTGATAGGCATCATAGCAACTCGACCATCAAGTTCTGAAAGTTGATAAGCTCCGTTTGGGAAGACTTTGCTCACGACATAGGGACCTTCCCATTTTGCATCGAATTTCCCTTTACTCATATGAGTCATAGTCATAGGACGTCTGACCGTTAGAACAAGTTCCCCTTGCTGAAAGGCTCTAACCTTCACTTTACGATTAAATGTCTTTGAGATGCGGGCTTGGTATAACTCAATATGCTGTTGAGCCATTAACCGCTTTTCATCCAGTGCTTCCAACTCTTGAAGTCGAAGAAGGTCATTATTTTCTGTGGTAAGCTCATTGGCAATAGCAATCCTTAAAGAAGGAATTTGTAACTCCAATGGAAGGACAGCTTCACAGCCATACACCAAAGAGAAAGGTGTAAAGCCTGTGGGATTGCGGACTGTAGTTCGATAGGCCCAAAGACATTCGCCAAATTTCTCACTCCAATTCCGTTTGTTAGTGGATAAAACTTCTTAAGGAGCTTAATAATGGTTTTGTTAAAGGCTTCAGCTAAACCATTAGCGGCAGGATTGTACGCCGTCGAAGCAACATTGTTAATCCGATGATCATCGCAGAATCTAGTGAACTTCTGACTAATGAATTGAGGTCCATTGTCATGAATGATTCTGCGAGGTACACCGAATCTATAGATGACATGGTATTTAACGAAATTGATGACACTGCTAGTCTTGACTTCAGTCAGAGGTATAGCTTCGGCCCACTTGGAGAAGTAATCGGTTATCGCCAATATGAACCGATGTCCTCTAGAAGAAGGAGGATTAATAGGATCTATGATGTCCATACCCCAAGCTTCAAAAGGCCATGAAGCAGCAGTCGGGTGTAAGAATTCCGAGGGTTGATGAATGAAGTCTGCATGGATTTGACAAGCACGACATTTCCTTGCATATTCAATGGCATCTGATACCATAGAGGGCCAATAATAACCCATACGTCTAATACGATCCTGTAATTTAGGACCAGGTTGATGTGCTCCACAGACGCCATCATGAGCTTCATGCAACACTTGTTTGGCTTCATCACCAGCTAAACAGCGTAGAAGAAGACCATCATAAGTTCGCCGATAGAGTGCTTTGGTGGTTTGATTGTAGTAAAATCGTAGAGATCGACGTCGAATGCTTGTAGCCTCCTTAGGATCTTCAGGGAGTATGTCATGTAATACGAAATCGATAAAAGGAGTTCTCCAATCTTCACTAATAACATTGACTTCAGTAAGATTACTGAACTCAATATTACGATTGTTTTCGACACAGAACAGTTCTCGATTAGAGATGACCACCACTTCCTGTCTTCTGATAGGGATGGCTAAAACTGCTGCAAGATTGGCCAAAGCATCTGCTTCAGTATTGCAAGCTCGGCGTACATATTCGATGAAGAAAGCTTTGAATGATGTAGCCATGTTGATTGCTGCTTCAAAGTATGGCACCAGATCTTGATGGCGAACTTCATAGGTTCCTCTAAACTGGTTAACAACCAACTTAGAGTCACCATAAACTTCAAGATACTCGATGTCTAGTTGTTTGGCTAGCTGAAGGCCAATGAGTAGAGCATTGTACTCTGCCACGTTGTTGGAGCAAGGCTCATCTAGAGAGTTGGCTCTTTGGATAGTTAATCCGTCTGGAGAAATGAGAACAACTCCAACACCTGCCACTATAGCACCATTTGGTCCAATTCTTGATGCACCATCAAAGAATAAATGCCAGGTTGGAAACTCTTCGGAGATCATATTGACTTCTAACGTCTCGTCAGGAATTTCGTCATAGAGTTTAGATGTTTCAGGCACAGGATGAGCTGCTAAGAAGTCTGCCAGCGCTTGACCTTTGACAGACTTTTGTGGAACATACACCATGTCATATTGAGCTAGCAGGATTGCCCATGTAGCCAACCGAGAATTAAGTGTACTTGGTTTCTTCATGAGTACCCGGAGAGGGTTAACTCGAGATATAACATGAATAGTTTGACCAATGATATAATGCCTCGTCTTTTGCACAACAAACATGAGAGCCAAGCATTCTTTCTCGACAGGACTATAACGGTGTTCAGCACCAATCATAGTTCGGCTAAGATAGTAGATAGCTTGTTCATGGCCTTCTTTGTTCTTTTGGGCAAGTAAAGCACCCAATGAATGGTCCATAGCACGGACATACATCAAGAATGGAATGCCAGAGATAGGTGGCACCAAAACTGGTGGGTTCATAAGATATTGTTTGATATCGTCGAATGCTCGTTGACACTCTTCAGTCCAAACAAAAGATACACCCTTCTTCATTAGTTGAGTGAATGGTCTGCAGCGTCCAGACAAGTTCGAAATGAATCGCCTGATGTACGCAAGTCGGCCTTGGAATCCTCGTAGCTCTTTTAGGTTGCGTGGAGGACGCATCTCTTGGATGGCTTTGATCTTCTCGGGATCCACGTGTATACCCTTAGAGGTAATGACGAAGCCGAGAAATTTGCCACTAGAGACACCCAAGAATGACTTGGTGGGATTCATCTTGAGCTGATGTTGACGCATGAGATTAAATATTGTTCTCAAATCTTGGATATGATCTTCTTTTAGACGACTTTTAACAGCAATATCGTCCACGTAGCATTCGACTGTTTTACGAAGATGTTCTCTGAAAATGGTACTCATAGCCCGTTAATAGGTTGCACCCGCATTCTTGAGACCAAATGGCATCACTGTATAACAATAAACTCCTCGAGGAGTGCGGAAAGATGTATGCTTTTCATCTTCAGGATGCATTTTGATCTGATTATACCCGGAAAATCCATCCATAAAAGATATCCTTTCGAACCCACAAGTATTGTCAATCATGACATCTGTGATAGGAAGAGGAAATTCATCTTTTGGACATGCTTCATTGAGATCTCGGAAGTCGATGCAGACTCAAACTTTTCCAGTTTTCTTTAGAACTGGGACGACATTGGCTACCCAATCAGGATGCTGCTCTTCTCGAATAAAGCCACAAGCGATGAGCTTCTTGACTTCATCATCAATTGCGTCCATCATTTCAGGCTTAAATCGCCTTTGTTGCTGTTTGACTGGTTTAGCATTAGGAAGAATGTTCAGTTTGTGAGTAGCAATCTTAGGATCTAAACCTGGCATATCTTCATAACTCCAGGCAAAGACGTCGATATATTCTTTAATAAGAAGAATCAACTCTTGTTTGTCTGCTTCTGGAAGATTTTTGCTAATAAAAATTGGCCGAGGTGAATCTTTTTTTTCTACATCAATTTGAAGTAGTTGATCTTCAGTAGGAGGTTCACGTTGTTCAAATCGAAGTACCCATTGGTTGTCCATATGTTGAGCCCAAGGATCTGTTTCCGGACTTTCTTCAACATCTTCATCATAGCCTTCTGGTAGTTCAACAGAGACCATGTTAGAAGATACAACTATACGATGGACTTCACCGATGCTGGTATCGGAATCCCATGATCTGGAATCAGAAGAGTTAGAACGTTCTTCACTATCTGATTCAGAAGCTGCTGGGGATAACAGTGGAGGAGAAGTATATCCGAGACCTTTCTTGGTCCTGTCATAATACATTTATGATTTTCCGTTTGGAACTGATGTACGAATGGGAGTTCGTCTACCTTTACCATAGTTAAGGCCGCTCTTAAAGTTGTAGCCCATCTTTCGGAGGATGTCTTTTGATTGTTGACTATAACGATGGAACTGGAGACGTCCCGTATCGTTAACTTTGCTATCATCCGTATAGTTAATCTTTGTTTCTGGTCTTTTATATAAAAATGCTGAACTTTCACCTTTCTTTAAAGAAGGATGAATACGGTAAGAATTATCTGGATCTTCAAGCGAGACTTCTGTCTGAAGAGATTGTACGACTCCTAGTGTAATTGATTGGAAGCTATCTAACATATCCAAATAACTTTTAGTATAATAAATAACATCAATATACTGGAAAGTAGGTGCTTTTTCATTGATTTGTACATCAGTATTTACAACAGGACCTTTGACCTTAGCAGATTTGGTCAAATTGATTACAAGAGGGGGAGAAGAAGAACGTGGAGGAGGCTTATTACGACGGAGGTCGATAACAAGTGGCTCAGAAGAGGTGAGCTCCCTTTTTTCCTTGTTGCGATTTAGATCAACAACAAGTGGCTCAGAAGGAATGAGCTGCTTTTTGTCTTTGTTACGACGTAAGTCGATAACAAGTGGCTCAGAAGAGGTGAGCTTCCTTTGATTTTCATCAGCATCAACTGATTTCTTTTGAACTGGTAAATGAATAACCAGTGGCTTGGAAGATTGAGGATGAGAAACTCGCCCCTTAACAGGTATGATAAGAGTGTCTTGAGGTACTGCTTTTTGATCTTCTTCAGTATCCATAGCCAATACTACCTTCATAAATTCATCCTTGTACATACGAGCATCGTTGCAATAAGCTTCGACACCCTTGAAAGGATAAAGGTCTGCAACTTCCTTATGAACTTGTCCTTTGTCATCAACATATTTAAAGCATTGATAAAGAGTTGATGGAACGACATTGTGTTCATGGAGGAATGGCCTTCCCAGGAGAGCATTATAAGAACAACCATGATTGTCAATGATATAAAAGGTCACCTTTGTGCGAAGATTGCCTATTTGGAGTTTTAGACGGATCTTGCCTAAAGGTTCACTCTTTCCTTGATTAAATCCCAGAATAGTAGTGATAGTGGTTGAAAGACTATGCACTGGTATCTTCAATGCATCTAGCATTGTCTTTGGCATAATACTAAGTACAGACCCTGGATCTATCAGGATACGATCAACCTTCATTGAATCTACATATCCTGTATAATAAAGAGGACGATCATGTCTATTATCTTCCATTAGCATATCATCCTGAGTGAAGGTAATATTTGGGATCAGTTCTAAGACACTATGACTGTGATGGCAAGAGACTGATTCTGATTCTGGCTTCTTGAGAAGAGTTAAGCAAGTTTCAGCCTGCATCAGAGCTTCACTTAGAGTTTCTCGTGTCTCTTTGGAAAGATGCAAGAGTTCAAAGATTGACAGCCTGGCTGGTGTATTGGCTAATTGAGCCAATATATCAAAGTTGTAAGGCTTCTCAAGCCCAGTAGGAGATGACTTCTTTAGAGGTTTATCAAATCGAACTTGTTGCTTGCCTTTATCAGCCATTGTTGGCTTAGGAGGAATTGATACTACAACTGGTGAAGATGTGGAAGGGACCTCTTCAGCAGATGCAGGTTGTGCCGAAGTAGGTTCGGAAGAAGAAGCAGGATCCATTTGACCTTCAGAATGATCTTTCAAATAAACTTTTCCTGATCTGGTGCCTAACAGAATCTCTTCGTCAACAATGGGATCAAAAGATACCATATTGCAGATTTTGGTTTTGCCTTTAGAACGAGTTTTCTTCTTGGAAGATATTTCAAATTCTGGAGCAAGATCAGGATGAATCCACATAATTTCACCATTGTCAAGAGACAAGGGAACAAGGCCTTCATTGGATGGAAGCGGGAGATTCTCAATCTCAAGGGTTGCTTTAGGAATCGGAATGACACCATGCTGTACCATCTGCGGAGGGAAATCTCCAAATTGAACTGAAACCATATTTGCCGTAACAGTCTTCTCATCTTGTTGCAAAGTGACTACACCTGCATTGACTAGCTCTTGAATCTTACCTTTGAGCACATAGCATGCTCGAGTAGGATGTCCAATGAATCGGTGATAGACACAATACTTGGGATGATCAGTCTTATTGATTTCATCAGGTTTCTTTGGATCAGGGAGTTGAATTTTGTTACTTTTGAGTAAACACTCAAAGATACTTGCAGTGTCATTTTTGTCAAAAGAATATTCTACCTTCGGACGAGGTTCCCTCGGTGGAGGTACAGAAGGAGTAGGAGTAGATGTAGGTGGGGCCACATTGACGGCCAAAGATTCTTTATTTTTGTTCAAGTTAATGTTTAAAGTTTCTTTTGCTTTGCGATTGTTCTGGCGATTGCCACCACCTGAATTCTGATGCTCATCGCGATCAGGATTAGACATTTGTACCCCCAATTGTTTGAACTTGTCAGCACTTACTTCAGCAGCTTTGGCGTTGACGATAAATGAGGGCCAATCTTGGAATTAGGTTGATCCCGTCCACATACTGATAATAGGCAAAAGATTTGCCTTACAAGTATCAATAGTGACAGCAGCTGGAGTCCCTGGAGGCATTTTCAAAGCTTCACGGCGGAACCGTTCAATAAAACTCTCAGCAGTTTCATTATGTTTTTGTTTGATTTTGTTGAGAGCTGACATAGTCATATCATTAAATCCCTCATAGAACCATTCCAGAAAGATTTGTTTGAGACCTGAAAAAGAAGTAATGCAACCATCGGGCAAACTTCTGTACCAGTCGTATGCTACGCCGGCTAAACAACCGACGAACACTCTGGTAAGAAGAGCGTCATTTGGCTGAAGTTGAACAGTCATTACCTCAAAATGATTGATGAATTGACTCGGGGAAGTACTGCCATCGAACAGAGAGATTGTAGGGATTTTGTACTTTGGAGGAAACGGGACATCCTTCCATTCAACCGGGTAGGGTTGTTTAATCCCCAACCTTTGTAGATTGTCTTTCTCTTTAAATGCTTCAAACTGGGTTCGTAAGAGTTTGACGGCTTCATTGGCGTCTTCTGATGAAGAAGAAGGAGCAGGTAGAGTCGTAGTGGTAGGAGGAGGAACAGCGTTGTAAGCACTACCCCCAGCTCCTGAATGACTAGGCGTAGTTTGTATTTGCACTTGTACATGAGGTATTTGAGGAGGCACTACCCCCAGCCCAGTATTGGCAGGTATTGAAGATGCTATGATCTCTGGACTAGTAATAGGTGCAGCTGGTGGTGTAACATGTTGTGCTACAATGATGGAATGCATACTAGCGACCATTTCAGCCATGGTCTTTAGCTTGTCTTCAAGTGCAGCGATTCGCTGTTCTTGATTTGCAGACGTTGAAGCATCTGGATCATCGGTGACAACATAAGCCGTCACTTCTCTTGGTACAGTGGAAGATACTGTTTGTTCAGAACTTTCACTGTATGCATCATGATCAGAAAACGAATCATCTCCTGACTGGGAAGCAGGGAGATGACTTGAAGGATTTTGAGGAAGATTCCTTTGACCGATTATATCTCGGCTTCGGGAACGGGTATGTTGGAATACTCCCTCAGAAGATTCTTGAAGTAGATCCAGATACCGTTGACTTGGTTTGCGAGGTTTGCCGTGCTTAGAGCACCTTCTACCCCCAGTGTCTCGAGAAGTCATGTTAACAGAAGCGTACAACACTTCTTCATCTTCTGACATCGGTTCTGTTTTAGTAAAAGTCAAACGATCAAAGACAGATCGTTTTGTTATTTGACAACAACATTGGATGATGACTTTATGATTGCAATAATGATCAGACGATTGAACTGAAGGAGTTGAGGCATTATCCTATTTTTGTCTGAGATGTTCTCGGAGATCAGAAACCATGCCAAGACGAGGAAAGGTTCGAGGAATATGTTCTTTAACAATATTCGGAACATGGTTCTGATTCTGCAAATGTTTTGTCCCCTGTGTGTACAAGGAAGTACTCACTTCATTGGCATAAGTGTCGGGATTTTTGTTCCTGGAGGTTTGTCTTTGAGGCTTGACCTTCGGCATAGGTTGCTTATGTTTTAATGAAGTTGGCCTGTTAAGATATGTTCTTAGATCTGCAAATTAACCCCCAGGGGTTTCTGTTTGAGACACCAACAGTTTTCCCTGTTTGGAACGGGATATCTTGAATGTCGGAAGGTCTTGAAATTCTGCTACTGGGGTAGGCAGAATACCTCTTTGATCAGTACAAGTTCCCTTGTCATGAAGGAAAGAAGAATCCTTGTTTGTCAGAGTTCTCGAACTGATTGGTACCGAGGCACATTGAGATGGATCTTCTTCAGTAAAGACTGAAGAAGACTGAGAAAAGACCAAAGGGCCTTTTCTTTTGTTTTGAGATGAAGGGTTAGCTAAAGAGCATTTCCCTCTGTTATCTTCCAAGTCATGAGACAAGGAAGTTTGAGAAAAGACCAAAGGGCCTTTTCCTTTGCTTTGAAGAGAAGGAGGAATAGTCAAAGGACTACCCTCAGTGGATTGTGCAGGGGCAATAGGGTATTTGGGAAGAGGAGTAGAATCTCTTCTTTTATTGTGAGAAGAAGGAAATTTAGCCAAAAGACTGTTTTTTTTGGATTGTGCAGACTTGGTTTGCGCATGGGTAGAAGGTGCACTAGTCTTTTGTGCACTAGAAGCTCTGGTAGGAAGTGCATCAGGAGTTCTTGTCTTAGAGTGCTTAGGATGCACTTTAGTTACTGGAGTGCTATTTTGCGCAGAAAAAGCCACTGCCAATTGCGCCAGAGTCATAGGAGTCTTCTATTTTGACAAGGCAGCATATGAAGTAGCCTGTGCAACAGTTGCAACAGATTGCGCAGCCTTGACTGCAACAGATTGTGCAGCAGTTGCTGAGACAGACTGTGCAACAGTTGGCACAGCAGTTTGTGCAGCAGTCTGACTAGCAGATTGTGCAGCAATTAGTACAGCATCTTTGGTGGCAAAACTGCCAGATTGTGCAGACTTGGAGACCCAAACTGAGCGCACTTTGCTCTTAGCAGAAGTGGCTACAGTACGGGGAGTGGTCTTGGAGTTGAGCATCGCCTCGTAGGCTGTCTGGTTGACCTTAACAACCAGCGTCTTCTGCGTCTTCCCGATAGACGCTACGTCACATTGAGTTGCTACTTCCTCGTCGGAGGAGAAAGTTGTCCCCAGCAGAGTCGCCATTTTGTTTGCAAAAACAAAAGTATAAAAACTTTATTGATACAAACTGTAATAAAGATTACAAGAATTCTGGGAAAATTACAACTATAGGAATCCAATCTTGATGACGATTGCTTTATCCCTTGGACGATGTGAACTTTGAAGACGAAGCCTTTGAAGTTGAAAACAACTCTGGAAACTGAAGGCAAAAGCCTCTGAAGTTGAAGACAAAAGTCTCGGAAGAATGCAGCAGCACTTCGGCAAGAACTCCTGAACTCTCTGGTTTCTGATCTCTGATCTTGATTCCCCTTGAAATGAAGACTTGAAACTCTATTTATAGAGTTCTAAAAATAACTAACTTTCAGTTATTTTGGGACTGCGCAGGATGATTTGCGCAGCATTGGTTTGCGCAGCATTGATTTGCGCAGACAGTTACTGGATCGTGGGCCAACTATCATGGACACATGGCATCATTTGATAGAAATGCGCATGATCGTGCATAAACAGTTGCCACGTAATGAACAATCGATGGCATGAATGCCACGTGTAACTTATCAGTTATTATTGATGGAGTGTGCAGAGTTGAATTGCGCATACATGGTTTGCGCAGACTCAAACTGTGCAGGATTGGTTTGCGCTGCCAGCTGTCAGCCGCCCTCGAGCACTGTGCGGCGCAGGAAACGAACAGACTCCTTGTTATTCGTGCTGTCAGTTGTCAAAAAGATTTGATTTGATTTGGTAATGATGACTTCTGCCACGTCAGCTTGCGCAGTTGGGAACATGCGCAAAGTAGTATGCGCAATCGGATTGCTGCGCAATCTGTTGTCTGCGCAATTCATCCAAATGATGGGTTTCTTGATTTCTTGACTTTATTGATTGATGCAACTTGATTTTTTAGGACCTACAGTAGATAGAGAGATCCAAAGCACAATGTAATACAATTAAGAGGGAGAAAATCTAAGTGTCTAAGATAACAACTCAAGAACATCCCGCTCAATACAAGTCTCTAATATATATACAATATCTCAGAAGAACAACTGAAAGTCAAATAACAATGCTGAAAGAAAAGCTAAAGCCTAGCTATCTAGCCTAGACTATGAGAGTAGCATCCTGTACTGCAGCTGGGTCCTCCAGAGGAACCAGGTACGCAGGTGTCAGTCTAATCCTGCTCCGTAATAGGTGGTACATAGGGCCTCCTCCTCATCCTCTGTAATATTTTCAACAGGTCCAGTCAGGACAGGAAGCGAGTATAGTACATCTCAACAGATCATAGCAGGCTAGAAAATATAATCATGCAGTAAAGTAAGATACGTGAACTGAAGAAATACAGTATGTAAATAGAGAGAGAACTATAATATAAATATCTACTATACATAGAGAACTAATAGTGACTAGTGAAGTCAGAGTAAAATATAAACATGTGAATAGCATAGGAGATTCATGACTACAGCTAAGAGAGTGATTCATGACTACAGCTACTTGGATAATATTAACATGTCTATTTCTACTCCTCCATCCCCAATCAATACACAAAGATCTGTTCAAGTTATGTTAAGATTCGTGAAACTTCACATGGCTCATAAAATGAGTGATACGTGAAGGTGATTCATGATGGCTCTGTGAACATGAGAGTACATATGTCACAAGCGATTCGTGAATCAGAGGAAGCATAGATATACGTGATGATTCGTGAAACGCACAAAACATACAGTATTCGATGCTCCCGAGGGGGATAACATCTCATGAAAAGAACATATAGTACCAATCCGTGTGACCAACTGTGACAGTATCAAGTAAAGTAATTTAAAGCAGGAAAATAATTATAAACAGGATATGAAATGATCAAGAATGTACTCGCCTGGTATCCTGAACGTCCGAAGAGAATATACTGTCCGAAGAGTGGTGTCTGTCTCCTATAGAACAGTACAAGTCACAACAAGTCTAAAATAAGGTAATAAACTGCTATAATGCATCTATATGAAGTCTAGGTCAAACTAGGCTAAAGTCAACCTTTGGTCAACTCTAGTCAACCCTAACAGTCAAACTAGGTCAGTTCTAGGCTAAATAAGTCAAACTAGGTCAAACGAGGTTTAACTTGGTCAAACTAGCCTAACTAGGTCTAAACAAGTTAATCTAGGCTCATCAAGTCTAAACTAGTCTATCTAGTCCAATCTAGACTTCAACCAAGTCTAGCGTTGCTAGCACTCACATCTCAAGAACAACAAGTCAAAAACAAGTCTAGTTAGCTAGTGCACAAGGACCATGGGCCATATACCTAGGCCATAGGCCAAATACAATAGGCAATTGAAATCTCTATTTCATACTACACTATCACACTACACATTTCACATATATATATATATATATTTATTACATTACACATAGGTTAGATAATATATTCATATATATATATATATATATATATATATATATATATATATATATATATATATATATATATACATACACATAGGCATAGAGAGATAGATGTGTGCTCTAGGGAATGTGTGTGTGACAGAGTGTGTGAGTGTAAAGTGTCATAGAGAGTGACAGTGTCATATAGGGTGTGTGTGTGAGTGTGGTGTGCATAGAGTGTAGGCATGTGTCTAACATGTGTGTGTGGTATAGAGTTTAGGCATGGGTGTGTATGTCAAAAAGGGGGTTGTGTATAGTGTCATGTGTGTGACAGGACATTAGTATAGAGTGTGTGTATGTGTGTGAAAATGTGTGACAGTGAACTAATGAGCATAAAGAGGTGGCCTATGTGTGTGAGTGTGAAGTTAAACTCATGTGTGTGTGTGAGTAATATGATTAGTGTGTGACAGTAAATATGAGATCCAATGTGTGTGTTAGAGTATCTTGTGTGTATGTGTGTGTGTTAGGAATGTGAGAGGGTACCTGTGTATAACAGGGAAACAACAGTGTGGCATATAACACAGAGGGGTGTGTGTGTGTTTAAGGAGAGGCCTGTGTGAAGGAAGGTATAACAGTGTGCAGGTGTGTAGGCAATGCATAGAGGAACGTGTGGACTGTAAACAGGTTTTTGTGTGAATGAGAAATCAGGAATTTCAGAATGTAGATAGGATTAACATATGGGTATGTGTCATGAGGTGATTAGGAATTCAATCCCAAAACCCAAGTGACAGGTTTTAGGGAGTGTGTGTGTATTCATAGCAATGAAATAATGTGTGTGTAGATTATGTGAGATGAAACAGTGCTAACCTGTGAAAACAGGATTAAATCTCAGTTTTCACCAATCTCTATTTTGAATCAAACATCAGTTTTAGAAACAGGATTCAAATGACAGTTATTAGGAGATCAATGTGTGTGAGAGTGTTTGATGTGGGGGGGGGAACTGGAACTGTTTACCAGTTTAGTTTTTTGAACATGGACAGGAAATCCCCAATCCATATGCCAAAAACCCGATTCAGTGATTTCCCTTATCCCAATACAACACAACTACACATTTACATATCAATACACATGTAGGTGAACTAATTACTATAATTAACAGCATCTAATCAGTTAATAAACAGATTAAAATCAGGAAAAATCAATTTTCAGTTTTCTAGTATTAGCCTATGGTATCAAACATGAAAACTTCATTTGAACCCAATTATCAAACACCCCACACAATCCCACAATCTATTAACTTAAAATACATATGTTGGTGAATCAAATTCTGATATTCAATCATCATGAATCAGGAAAAAGAATCGATTTTAGGAAAACAAAACATTTCAATTAAACTGGTATCTGCCGTATCAGGAAATGACAGAAGACCAAGGGAATTCGAATTTTCGAATTCAAAATCACATCAAGACGACAACCCAATGTTTGGCAATTGATGGCAAGCATGTGAGGGTGCATGAGGGTGTCCTCGTGTCTAGGAATTGGACACGAATCGTGTCTAGAATGCAATACGCACACAGAACCTAACAGTGCACAAATAAGCATCATGCACGCGTGCACGCGCGTATAACACGCGACACACGACACGACCGACACGTGGGTGTGCGCCTAGGTTCACCTAGGGTAGGGCTAGGTCTGTGTCATCTTGTATCGTGTCCACGTGACACAGAGACACGACACGAACCCCGTGTCAGCAGCGCCTGTGCGCGTGCACAGTCGCCTGCGCGCGACAGTGCACGGACAGTGTGGGGACGATTGTGCCACGCACACTCCACGAGGTGCTCCCAAATGTTGGAAGCACGGTGACAGTCGTTGCCCCTAGGCTCACACCAAAAATCAGGACACGAAGTGTCCTGTGTCGAGAGATATGCCCCTCGAGATGCAGGACACGGCCTACGGGCTCGTGCTGCGTGTCCACGTGCAAAAATAGGACACAAACGGACACAAAACACCATACAACCTTCACAAAGATTGATACACACATCAAGATCTACAAATCCATCTAATTATATTTGAAAAATATGAAAATTTATTCCTATGTGGCATTTCTACAAACACCTAGTATACTATTACGATACGTGTCCGATACGGACACGAAATGGACATGAGTTGTGCCCAAATTTTGGGGACATCTAGGAAACCCTAAAACCTAACCTTATATGCAAAGAAATTAGGAAAAACTATGAGTTTAGATGGTTTACCTATTGAGTATCGAAACTCAAGAAAAGCTTCAAAGAGGGGATTCCAAATGGCAACTCCAAATCTCCAAATGACATGCAAACTGAGGTGCTCCTCCAAAATCAGTATATAAACATAAATTAGATCCTATTGCAAAACACTAGGACCAAAAAGGAGCTAAAATGAATTAATTAGGAATTTCTAAGGTTGGGGATTTACCTCTTTCTAAACTTGAGGTCTATTTCCAAGGGAGGCCAACCCTAAATGAAGGAGGCATTAAATAGGGGTAGAAAACCCTAGGTTGGCTGCCATGGGTGGGTTTAATTTGGTTTTGGGCCTAAGTCATGGGCCTATGGCTTAATCACAAGTCTTAAAATTGATAAATCATAAGTCATTGACTTAAGCCATAAGTCATGAACTAATTTTACTTAAGTAATCCTTCCTACCTTAAGAATAATCTCTAATGACTAAAAGTAGGTAACTAGAGTTAGACTAGGGTCACCAACTAGGGTTAGTTCTAGGTTAGTCTACAAGTCTCAATTAGTCAAGACTAACATAACACATAGCAATATTTAAGTAATATTAAATTCACACAAATTCTCATAAATCATAATAAATTCAAATAAATCCTAAAATGACCAAAATACTCTCTAGGCTAAAATGTACAAGTTAAACATCCTAATGACATGGCTAGGCTCTAAGGTTACACTAGTCAAACACCAAAATCATAAGTCATGATTTAAATAGTTTTAAAATGATTAAAAATTATCAAAAACTATATTATTATTTAAATATCATAATTAAATAAATTAAAATATAAAATTTCAAAATTACCTTCATTTTAGAAACTTGGTGTTTTAAGTCGGTAGGCACCGTTAGAGTACACCGTCTCTATGATGAAAGGGCCTTCCTATTTGGGTTCGAACTTCCCGGGTATCTTGTGAGTCATCACCATTGGCCTTCTGACTGACAAAACAAGGTCGCCCACCTGGAAAGTCCTTTGTTTGACCTTCTTGTTGAAACCCTGTGAGATGCGGGCTTGATAGAGTTTGATGTGCTGTTGAGCCAAGAGGCATTTTTTGTCCAGCACCTCCAACTCTTGCAGATGGCGTCGTTGATTGTCTTCCTCCGTCAATTGGTTTGTAATAGTAACTCACAACGAAGGGATCTGGATTTTGAGGGGAGCCACGACCTAGCTTTCGTAGACCAGAAAGAATGATGTGTTGTCCGTCGGAGTCCGTACCATTGTGTGGTAGGCCCAGAGACACTCGCCTAGTTTTTCGTCCCAGTCATGCTTGTTAGATGACACGACTTTCTTAAGTAATATGACGATTGTCTTGTTGAAAGCTTCAACCAATCCGTTTGCTACCGGATTGTAAGCGGTTGATGCCACGTTCTGAATGCGATTCTTATCACAGAGCCTGCCGAATGTATGGCTTATGAATTACGGTCCATTGTCATGGATGATCCTCCAGGGTACCCCGAAATGGTATATGACGTGTTGTTTGATATGATCACCTTCGAGCTCTTCACTTCTGTGAGCGATACTACTTCTACCTACTTAGAGAAGTAGTCGTTGATTGCCAAGATGAAGCGATATCCTCTGGATGATGGAGGAGTAACTGGTCCTACTATGTCCATACCCCAGGCTTCGAACGGCCAGGAAAGCGACCGTCGGGTGTAGCGGCCCCGAAGGTCGATGGATGAAGTCAGCATGGAGCTGACAGACATGACATTTCTTAGCGTATTCAATAGCGTCGGCCATCAAAATGGGCCAGTAATAGTCCATACGGAGTCGATCCTATAGCTTAGGACCGGGTTGATGAGCTCCGCAGGTCCCATCATGAGCCTCCAGAAGGGCTTCGGCTGCTTTCTCGTTTGATAGACATCGGAGGAGGAGCCCGTCGTAAGAACATCGATACAACATTTTAGTGGTTGTATCGTAGTAGAATCGACGGGAACACCTTTTGACAGAAACTACTTCCTTTGGGTCGTTTGGGAGGATTCCATAGACTTCAAAGTCTATGAATGGGAATCGCCAGTCTCTGACGTTGACATCGGCGTCTACAGGTATGGTATAGTTAAAACAGATGCACAGATTGTTTCTGGGGCACACCAGATCCCGGTCCACCACTGTAATGAAGTATTGAGTCCCGATGGGTGTCGCCAATGAGGCTGCAAGGCCAACCTGAGCATCAGCCTCCAGGTTTTGTATCCAAGGTACGTATTTTATGAAAAACTCGGTGAAGGTTGAGATGATGTCCAGGGCTGCTTTGTGATAAGGGACCAGGTCCTCGTGGCGGACATCGTATTATCTTCGGACCTGGTTGACGACGAGTTTTGAATCGCCGTAAGATTCGAGGTATTCCCTCCAGTTGTTTTGCTAACTGTAGTCCCATGATGAGGGCATTGTATTCTGCCACATTGTTGGAGCATGACTCAGTGAGGGAATAAGCACGCTAGATGACTAGCTTGTCAGGAGAGATCCAGACTACCCCCACTCCTGCGATGATTTAACCCTTAGGGCCTGTTCTTGAAACACCGTCGAAGAACATCCGCTAGACGGAGTTTCCTTCGACAATGTTGGATTCTAGCACCTCGTCTGGAATGTCTTCATAGAGTTTGGACAATTTCAGAATCGGATGTGCAGCTAAGAAGTCGGCCAGTACTTGGCCCTTGACACTTTTTATGGGACAAATACCATATCATATGGTGTCAATAGTATTGCCCATGTAGCCAATCGAGAGTTTAGTGCTCCCGGTTTTGTCATGAGGACCTTGAGCGGATTGACTCGGGAAATGACATGGATCATCTGGCATAAGACATAATGACGTATCTTCTGGATAGCAAATACCAAAGCTAGACATTCTTTCTCGACAGGATTGTACTGGTGTTCGGCCCCGATTATTGTCCTACTGAGGTAGTAGATGGCTTGTTCATATCTTGCATTATTATTCTGAGCTAATCGGGTGCCGAGGGAATGATCCATAGCACGAACATAGAGCAGAAAGGTTTGCCTGCGACAGGCACCACCAGAACTGGAGAACTTGTGAGATAAGCTTTGATGTCGTCAAATGCATTATGACATTCCTCCGTCCAGAAGTAGAAGACTCCCTTCTTCATGAGTATAGTGAAGGGTTAGCATTTTTCGAAAAGATTTACAATAAACCTCCAGATGTATGCGAGACATCCTTGTAAGCCTCAGAGTTCTCTAAGGTTCTTCGGAGGGTCCATGTCAAGGATGGCTTTGCTCTTTTCGTGATCCACATGGATGTCTTTTCCAATGATGATGAAACCCAGGAATTTGCCGCTGGAAACCCCGAGGAACGATTTAGCGGAGTTCATCTTGAGCTAATGTGCCCGCATGAGATCGAAGACTGTCCTCAGATCTTGTAAATGATCACCTCATAGTCGGCCTTTGACAGCACTGTCGTCGACATCACATTCGACTGTCTTGTGAAGGTATTGGTAGAAAATGGTTCCCATAGCTCGTTGGTATGTGGTACCTGCGTTCTTCAAGCCGAAGGGCATTATTGTGTAGCAGTAAACCCCTTTTGGAGTCCTGAATGACGTGTTTCTCTTCATCCGGGAACATCTTGATCTGGTTGTAGCCGAATATCTATACATGAAGGACATGCGTTCAAAGCCACATGTATTGTCGATCATTACGTCGGTGATCGGGAGTGAGAATTCGTCTTTCGAGCAAGCGGAGTTGAGGTCCTGGAAGTCGATGCAGACTCGGATCTTTCTATTCTTTTTAGTAACGGGAACGATGTTGGCCACCCAATTTGGATGTTGTTCCTCGCGAATAAACCCACTTTCCAAGGGTTTATCCACTTCTTTGTCAATGGCGTCCATGATGTTTGGACGGAAGCATCGCTGTTGGTGCTTAACAGGCTTAGCGTTGGGCAAGATATTAAGCTTGTGTATTGCGACTTGTGGATCTAATCCTGGTATGTCTTTATAGCTCCAGACGAAGACGTCGATGTATTCTTTTACAAGTTGAACCAAGGATTCCCGGTCTTCCCCTGCCAGGCTTTTGCTGATGAAGATGGATTTGGACAAAAATTTATCCTCCAGGTCGATCTGCTCGACTTCGTCTTCAGTAGGTGGTTCTCGTAGCTCGAAGCGAGATTCCTATTGTGTAACTAGGCGTTGAGCCCAGGGTTCTTTCTCGAAGACCTCCACTGTTTGATCGTCTTCTTCTTCTTCTGAAGGATATGTGGATGTAATGTTGACTGAGAACACTTTCCTGAAGATTGGGCCGATACTGGTATCGAAGTCCCAAGATGAAGCTTCAGATGCGTGAGAGTGTATGACCTCTTCCGCTTCTGAACTCTCTGGGATTGTTGGTGGTGTGACATAGTCTACCCTCCGTCGAGTGCGATGGTAGTAATCTTGTGGTTTTGCTTTCGGAGCTGGGGACCATAAAGAAAGACGTTGGCCTTTGCCATAGTTTAGGCCCTGGCCACTTTTTAAGTCATAGCCCATCTTTTGGATGATGTACTTTGCTTAATCGTTTTACCGATATACTTGCATTCTATCGGTGTCAAGTTCTGGCTTGGCCGGTGGAAGGTCTTGATGACGCTCGACTTTGTCAAAAATAATTGGTTTCTCGTCCTGGTTCAGAGACGGAACTATATAACAGACCCCTTGGTACGGGACGACTCAATTTACATAATTAATAGTTATTATTTGTTTTTGCAATGACTGTAAGGCGTTATCTAGAGTATACATGGCATTCCAATATGGAAGGCTAGAATAGTTCAAAGACAGACTTTTATTGATAAAATATAGGATCTTCTCCCAAAAATTACATTATCAAGAGACGAGGTGTCGACATTTGAAGATATATACTCTCCTAATTCTTCGTCAGTGAGAGCTGAGGTAGCCTTGGGTGACTCTGGAGAGTTCGTCGGGAGTCGGGCTTGTGCAGGGAGAGTTGATAGAGCCTTCCCCTGTAGCTTGACCGTGAGGGGAGCCAACGATTGGGGAGGCTTCCCTTTGAGACGTGCTTTGAGAGGTGCCTCAGCTGACGCCTCGGGGACTGGTGCTTTTCCGTGTAGCTTAACCAAAAGAGGAGCCAACACTTGGGAGGTTTTCCCTTAATCCGTATCCTTAGAGGAGCTTCAGTGGTTGTTCCGACCGGAGAGGCTGGCGCCTTCCCGTGTAACTTGACCACGATAGGGGCCGATGCTTAGGGAGGTTTTCCCTTGAGTCTCACCTTCAGAGGGACACCGGTTGTCATTTCTGCTTCAGTGTCGGCCTATGCTTCAGCTTTAGCTTCATCCAACATCGTTGGCTTCATCTTCGAGATGAATTGATTTGTATAGGTCAGAGTCGGTGAAGAAGGCCTCAATCCCTCTGAAGGGATCAACATCAGCAAACTCTGTCCTGACTATGCTATTGGAGGATACGTATTTTATGCATTGGTGGAGAGTGGATGGCACCACTATGTATTCATGTATCTATGGTCACCTTAACATGATGTTATAATTAACGTCTGCGTCCACAACATAGCAGGTCACTTATGTCTGGCGATCGTCGATATAACATTTCAGCCAGATTTTTCCTAGCGGTTCGCTTTTGCTGGCGTTGAAGCCGCTGATTATGATGTTGGATGCAGTCAAGCGATGCATCGTGATCCCTAATATTTGAAGCAGAGTTCGGGGGATGATGCTAAGAGAAGACCCAGGGTCGATCTGAATCTGATCCACCTTGATGACACCGACATACTGTCACTCCCAATTTTCATCATTAGGGGTATTTTGGTTATTTTTATTTTTCAACATTTTAGAAATTTTATATTTTTAATAATATTTTTATTGGATTTGTTTAGTCGAGTTTAAGTTTCGTCTCGATCCAACTTGTTTTAGTGACCCAGATAGCTTAGAATCTAGATGGAACCCAAACTTAAGTTAGACATGGCCCACAAAACCCACCATTTAAGTTAGTAAGTTAGATTAGTTACCACTAGTTAGAATGGTTATGTTAGCGATCCAAACTTAGCCCTTTTGACTCCAAACTTGAATTAAACCTAGACTTGACCTAAAGAAACATATAGAAGCCTTATCGGGCTTTCACACAAGGCCCAATACTCCCCCATGGCCGGCCATACATAGCCTAGGTTTGCCTCTATTTTTTTATTCATCTTGCCTCTTTTTATTCTACATGTGTTCTTCACCAAATTGAGAGCTCCCCTCTTGATTTGATCTCCATTCCCTCACATTCCTCCATCCAAACTTCTCTCAATCCATCGAACACCATCAAGGAAGGAATCTAGCCAAGAAATTTGGGCAAGGTGCAAAAGGAGGTGTCCTTTTGGATAGAGCTTCGTATCAGAGCCGTGTCCTAAAGATTTTCATTGGGATTCCACTCCCAATATATAAAACCTATCTTCTAATTTGATTTTTTTTGCATATTAATTAGTTTTGAATCCATATGATCCACCCCCATGCTTGTGTCCCTTTTAGATTCAAGTTTGAGACCATTTGGAGCCCTTTTGAGGATGTTGTAGGTGTGTCTTGTGTCCTACTTGATAGATCCCAATATAGGACACCCCATGTGTATGTTCTTATGCCAATAGCTTGTTTTAATCTCTAATTTCAGTTTTATATTGTTTAGAGGGTAGATCTAGCATGGTATTAATGTTTGGACCAAGTTTCATGTAGGGGTTTGGTGAGATTCATTGTGGTTTAGCCACTATGGAGCAATATTGAAATAGTGGACTGTTTTGAGTAATATTACAAGTGTTGGACTGGTTTTTACATATTAATATATGTGATAGTGTTTGTGGTTGTGTGTGGTTATGTGTTGGTGTTTAGAGAGGGCAGTAGAGAGGGAAGTAGTGAGTGAAGTAGAGAGGGAGGAAGAGGGAGAGCAAAGGAGCTGCAGCAGCAGCAAGCTACTGCCCTTAGGCAGCAGCAACAACAACAAATTCAGCAGCAATAGCAGCATTTGGCTGCAGCAAAAGCTCATATTTTGCCCCCTTTTGACCCTCCAATACACCCCCAATTGACCCTCCTATATACCCTCCTATATTCACTATATATCTCACTATATAACCCCTCTATTTGTGAGTGTTAGAGTGGTGTTAATTGGTTAGAAAGTTAGTGGGATGAGTGGTAGAAAATAAGGTATTTCACATGTTAGTAGGTAATGTGAAGGTAAGTGCTATGTTAAGGTATTGCACATTTGAGAGTAAGATGCATATATATGATATTTGGATTTGAGTTAGGATTAGATATGGAAATATAGATGGTTATGGGCTAGAGTGAGGGTTAGAATCAAGTGGTATCTTGTGATACCAAGATGGTATCACAAGGTAAATGGGTTTTACCCTATATAAAGGGTAAAGTATCAAGATACTTCAATATACCAAGTTAGAGATATCAATATACCATGGTGTGGTATCGAGATACTAGGATAAATGTTAGAATACCATAGTAGGAGTTGAGTATACTTGGAATGAGGGTAAAGAAGGCTAGGGTATAGGATAAAGACTAAGGTAATGAATTACCTTGGTAAGGTAGGAAGGGGTAAGTTAAGGTAATGCCTATAATCTAAGATATAAGTTTATTATATTAAGATATAGATATAATTAGGATGTTATGGTTGGTAATGGTTAGTAATAGTGGACATAGACTAGTTTTGACCCCGGTTGACCATGGTTGACTGTTTTGACCCAAAGTCAACCAAAAGTCAACCGTAGCCTATAAATGACTACAACTTGACCGGAGTTGACCAGTTGACCCAAAGTCAACTGTTAGTCAACGTTAGTCAAGTTTGAACAATAGTTGACCAAGGGTTGACCAGAGTTTACCAGTTGACTAAAAGTCAACCTTTGACTTAGATTGACCTAATTTGACTTGCTTTGAGTTAGATTGACCTAGTTTGACTTGCTTTGACTTAGTATGACTTAGTTTGACTTACTTTTACTTATAGAGTATTATATTGATACAATATTCCATCTTTAGGTCCTCGAGGCATTGTATTGGACTCAGTTGACATTTTCTATCACATCAAAGGCGAGTACATTCTCTGATAATTTTTTCTAATTTATGATAACTGTTATAATTCATGTTCTTAGTGTAGATATACTTGTTCTCGACACATTGGTCACACGGATTGGTATTCATGGATCCTGACATGAAATGTTATTCCTTGTTATCTTAGCATACCTTGTGCAAGCTTTCTTGTAGTTCTTGTGCAGTTTATGGACACCGATTCTCGAGGAGACTTGCTCCCTTCTTGCAGAATCATGTGCCATAACGTGCTTGTTTGGATCCACTTGACCAGTCGGGGGTGGGGAGTATTAGTGTAGATGTGTGGTCATTATCCGCCTTGTATATATTTGCCTTGTAGACCTTGTGAATGCCAATCCTACTTTTTATGTATGATTGGCTAGATCATTAGACCTTGTGCTGACCCAAGCCGGCCACACACCGAAGCTAGTATTCATACACTTTGATAGATGATTTCTTGATTCTTGTACATGCCATGATCAGTTTTACTTGCCTTGTTCTAGCTCTAGATTCACAGCTTACCTTTCGATGATACTTACATGTACATTCATGATTTCTTGTATATACTCTCTATTTACGGTCTTGTAGCTTTCATCCTATCTTGTGAACTATTGTTAGTTGATTATGCTCGTTTCATCCTGACTGGATATGTTGACAAAATATTACAGATGACGGTGAGGAGAATTGCTGTACCTAGTACGGTCCGGATGACGTAGTAGGCATAGACTTGGAGACCTTGGTTCAGCAGGGCTTAGCTCCGCCCGATGAGCCTCTAGTTATAGTTTAGTTAGAGTAGATTTTGGACTGGACCTTGTCTCTAGCTTGCTACTTATGCTTATGACATTGCGATATGTATAACTATATTACTTTGGGTTTCTCTTCTCTCTGTTGAGCTGGTTATTGCACTTTGTGGTTTATATCTATCTTGATTTCGTGCCATGATTCTTCCTACTAGATTGTGATTATCAGTATTTTATATTATATCCTCCGTACGAAGATGATAGGTTATTATTTATTTTGTTTGTTAGCTAGCAGACCTACAATATTCTACGCCATTTTTACGGAGTAGGCTGGGCGCTGTTACACACTTGTACCCCTACCTAGGGTGCGGGCCGTGACACATTTTTAGTGGTGTCCCATGCAGGTCGAAAGTCACAATTAGTGCGATGTCGTAGTGGCGCTCGACTTAGAGTGTTGTTACGAGCCTGTGGTTCATATCTAGGATAGGCTATAGGCGAAGATTACTCAATCACAAAATAGAAAAACTTCCATTGCTGATCTTTTTAACTGTCCTTTTTGATATTGATTCTTGCATTCTAACTGTCCTCCTTGATATAATCTTTCTTATGCCATATTGATTTCCTTCTTTAATCTGTCTTCAGGATTGTGCAGACGAGATAACAGCATCCTGAGGCCGCATATATTGAGAGGTCCGCTATATCTCGTGGGCTTGATCTTGTCACTTCTGTCGCATTCGGAGCGTCGGCAGCAGCTTTTGGGGGCGCTCCTCTACCAGTTCTGAGGACTGTCCCGGAGGTTACTATGACTGTTCCTGCCGCAGTACCAGCTGTCGACGTGGGCACTCTTCCTCCTCTGTACAGCGGACTCCTCCATCAGTTGCAGATGTTCTTCCTCCTTCGCCTCCTCTGCCTACAGATATGGGAAAGATACTTGCTTTCTTCCAGCAGATGCTGGAGACAAAGGGCCCAGTCTGAGGCACAGCAAAGGCAGACCGACGCGATTGTCAGGGTATAGAGGATGCCCATCAGTTGGCTTTAGCAGCTATGGAGCAGAGGGCTACACATCAGGAAGCGCGTCCGAGGCCGGGTGATATTCAAGTCTTCAAGAAGCTGGGGCCTCGTGATTTGAGCGGGACTGAGGGCGTGGTTTATGCTGACGACTGGCTCGAGGACATCGAACGACAGATAAGGGCCTTCCGTCTAGCAGACGACTTGAAGGTCGAGGCAGTAGGTTTACAGTTGTTGGATATTGCTCGCACCTGGTTCAGGAACGAGCCATCCCTTGCTGGAGAGGACCATACCTGGGCCGATTTCAAGCTTCTCTTCAAGGAGAAGTTCTTCTCCCTACCGACAAGATTGACTTGGTGAGGCAGTTTCAGAATCTGTAGCAGGCAGCTTGTCTGTTGAGGAGTATGCCACAGAGTTTGGTCATCTGAGCCGATATACGAAGTATATGGTTCGTGACCCGGAGATCAGGGTGATCCATTTCAGAGAGGGATTGATCTGGGATATCAAGATCTTATCCCCTCTTTTTATGCGACTTACACCGAGATCTATGCGGAGGCCTGCAAGGTAGAGCGGAAGTGGGGCTTGAAGCCCAAGAGGGATTGCAATCTTTTCTTGGGGGCTACTAGCAGCACGTGGGCTGCTAAACGCCCTCAGCTTCAGCATCGTTCTTTTCAGCATCACCAGCCGTAGGGTCAGGCCAGGGCACCGGTTCAGCAGGTACAACACCACCAGCAGAGACAAGTACATAATGGTGCTTCATGCAACTTCTGCAAGAAGCCTGGTCATATCTGGAAGGTCCACTGGAAGAGGCTGGGTATGTACCTCTATTACGGTAACGTCGAACATTAGTTGAGAGATTGTCCTGTGAACCCTCGTAGGGTGGCCCGTGGAGCGGTGACCGCTCAGGGGCACCGACGAGGGCACCTGGAGCACAGCACAAGGGTCCACTTCCGACTCAGCAGCAGCGGTTTTCCCAGCACCACCAGCAGCGGGGTGTTCAGGGTAGAACGTTTGCTCTAGCAGCCGAAGGGACTGAGCCGATGGCTGATGTTGTGGCAGGTTTTGTTCTACTCGATTCCTTTCTTGCATTAGCTTTATTTGCGTCCGGAGTTACACACAGTTTTGTGTCTGCTTTTGCTCTTAGACACAATATTATTGCTGAGTATCTGGGTAGGACATGCAAGATTATAACCAGGGAGGTATTGTCCTAGTTAATAATATTTGCAAGGAAAGAAGTGTTACACTGGGAGGCCGGGATTTGAGTGCGTGCTTGCTCGTAATGCCACTTCGAGCTACGATATGGTACTCGGTATGGATTGGTTGAGCAGGCACCATACTAGTATAGATTGTAGAGGAGGCAGGGTTTTGTTTAGACCGTCAAGAGAGCCAGAGTTTGAGCTTGCTAGAGAAACAGCGGAACCGGAAGATGGATCCTGTGGAGCCTTGTTGGGGGACATGATTTGCCACATCCATTTATAGCATTGTTCTTGGATGTTTTTCTCGAGGAGTTGCCTGGGATGCCGCCAGACAGAGATATTGAGTTCTCTATAGACTTGGTGCCGGGCGCTGAACCTATTTCACAGCACGTCTATATAGTCAACAACTGCGAGTTGGCAGAGCTGAAGAGGCAAGTCGACGAGCTGCAGGACAAGGGCTTTATCAGATCCAATTCTTTATCTTGGGGCACGCCATTTCTATTTGTACCAAAAAAGATGGTACGGTACGCATGTGTATCGATTACAGAGCGCTCAACAACCTCACTATCAAGAACAAGTACCCATTGCCGAGGATTGACGACTTGTTCCATCAGTTGAGCGGCACGAAGGTGTTGTCGAAGATTGACTTGCGGTCTGGGTATCATCAGTTGAAGGTAAAGCGGGATGACATTCTGAAGATGGCTTTTCAGACTGGTACGGCCAGTACGAGTTCACCGTTATGCCATTTGGGTTGACCAACGTCCCAGCAGTGTTTATGAACTTGATGAATAAGGTATTCCATCAATACCTTGACAAGTTTGTGGTGGTCTTCATAGATGACATCTTGGTATACTTGAAGATGCCTGAGGAGCACGAGGACCATCTGTGGATTGTGCTGGAGACTCTGAGGAAGGAGCAGCTGTATGGAAATCTGTTGAAGTGCGAGTTTTTCTTGGACCGAGTGGAGTTTCTAGGCCATGTTGTATCTGGTGATGGGATTTCAGTGGATCAGAAGAAGATTATAGCGGTGGAGTCTTGGTCTACACCCAGTTCAGTTGCCGAGATTTAGAGCTTTCTGGGTTTGGCAGGATACTATCGGAAGTTCGTACAGGACTTCTCTCGAATTACAGAGCCGATGACTAAACTCGCCAGGAAGGACATGGAGTTCGTCTAGACTGATGAGTGTCAGGCTGCTTTCGAGGAGTTAAGAAGAGGTTGACGTGGGCTCCTATTCTGAGATTGCCATCGGGGTCCGGAGGATTCACGATCTACAGTGATGCTTCGAGAAAGGTTTGGAATGCGTTCTTCAGCAGTATGGGATGGTAATAGCTTATGCATCTAGGCAGTTACACCCACATGAGAAGAACTATCCGACCCATGATTTGAAGTTGGCAGCAGTCATTTTTGTCTTGAAGCCGTGGAAACATTATCTGTACGGAGAGCGTGTGGAGATTTTTACTAACCACAAGAGCTTGAAGTACGTGTTTACACAGAAGAAGCTGAACATGAGACAGGCGATGGTTAGAACTGATGAAGGATTTTGATATATCCTCGCAGCACCATCTAGGGAAGGCCAATGCGGTTGCGGATGCTTTAAGCAGGTATCCAGTGGCCATGTATTTAACGATGGATCGTCACCTTCTGCCAGATTTGGAAAGCTTGGGCATAGAGGTGATAGTTCTTGGGTTTTAGGAGCAGATGTAGGGTCTTCGGGTGCAGTCAGAGCTGATGGACAAAAGCAGAGCGGCACAGTTTGAGGATAAGGCTCTGAGGGTTATCAGGGAGCAGGTTCAGACAGGATTGTTGGATGATTTCTCTGTCGCAAAAGATGGGTCGTTGAGGCATTGTACCAGATTGTGCATGCCGAGTGAAGGACTTCGAGAGGAGTTCTTTAGGAGGCGCATCGTTCTCAGTACTCTATGCATCCTGGTGCCAACAAGATGTACATAGACTTGAGACTGCATGTTTGGTGGTATGGCATGAAACGTGAGGTGGCTCAGTTTGTTTCTAGATGCTTGGTGTGTCAGCAACTGAAAGTCGAGAGACAGAGGCCAGGTGGTCTGCTCCAGCCACTACCCATTCCAGAGTGGAAGAGGGAGCATATCACTATGGACTTTGTGTCTGGCCTTCCGCGTTCTCCAGGAGGGAAGATGCAATTTGGGTCATTGTTGATCGATTGACCAAATCAGTCCACTTTTTATCTTTCAAAGTGGGTTTGTCTACGGAGAAGCTGGTAGAGATGAACGTGTGACAGATAGTTCAATTGCACGGGGTTCCAGTGAGCATAGTCTCAGATCAGGATAGCCGATTCACTTCCCATTTCTGGAGGAGTTTGCAGTTTAGCTTGGGCACGTCGATCAAGTTCAGTACCGCATACCACCCCAAACAGTCGGAGAGGAAGATTCAGACTCTTAAGGATATGCTTCGTACCTATATCTTGGACTTCAGGGTATCTTGGGAGGACCACCTTCACTTGGTAGAGTTTGCTTACAACAACAGCTACCAAGCTAGTATAGAGATGTCACCTTTTGAGGCTATATACGGACGGAGATGTCGCACTCCTTTGTCATGGAACGATATTGGTGAGAGAGCGTTGCTCGTCCGAGAGAAGGTAGGAGATGCAGCCGAGATGGTTAGGCAGATCAGAGATAGACTTCGGGTGGCTCAGGATAGACAGCGACATGGGACCGATAGCCACCAGAGACCGTTAGAGTTCGAGGTTACTTTCAATTTTCTATTGTGTTGTTTGTGATTGTTTGTTGGTTTTGTGTGCTGAGTTTTGTTTCGTGCCTAGGTTGGAGACATGGTGTTTTTGAAGATTTCTCCGACACGTAGCACGATTCGCTTCGGCCGGGTTGGAA